>JARQOD010003248.1:0-67206 GCA_033576555.1 Oophaga sylvatica | reverse complement strand
TCACCATCTTACAATTCACTGACAACCTGCAGTTTCTGTAAGGGTCGGGCGAGCGGTACCTCCCGAAATCCCTCTCAAAAACCAAGGATGTGTGCCTATCGTACTGGCACCCCTTGAGCAAGGTCTTCACCCTGGAGATTTCCTCTCGGTCCCCCTCCAGTCGAGACGAGCTGCTCGAGTTTCCTCCCCAGCTGCCGATACAGGCGGTACCTGTTCAGGCCCCTGAGGCTCGAGAGCTGACGGAAGAACCTTGCGACCCTTCTTTTGAAGATCTCCCACCACTCAGACTTACTGCTACAAAGACCCAAGAGAGGTACCTGGCTCTGAAGAAATTCCTCAAAGGACTGTCTTACTTCCGCTTCTTCCAGAAGGGACGAATTCAGCTTCCATAGGCCTCTCCCCATCCGGGGAGTCTCTGTAACATTCAAAGTAAAGAAAATTAAACAGTGATCGGAGAACTCCACCTCAACAGCGGACACTGCAGAAGAGACGGCTTCCTCCTTTAAAAAAAACCTATCTATCCTAGACCTACTGCTTCCCCTATAAAAGGTGAAACCCTCGTGACCTGGAGTGTGCCGGATGTGGACATCCACCAGGCGAGCTTCGCTTACTATGCTATTCAAGGCTACGCTATCATAAGTCAGCCGGTCTCCGGGGCCTCCCCTATCACGGAGTCTGGTTATAGCATTAAAATCCCCACCGAAGACCACCTGCCGGCTCGTAAAAAGATAGGGCTTGATCCTCAGGAAGAGACATTTACGGTCCCACTTAGATTGCGGGCCATAGATATTGATGAGCCGAAGCTCCTGTCCCCTCATGAAGACGTCAAGGACCAAACATCTCCCCATTTCTACCTCGATCACCCGTCTGCATTCCACCTCCGCGGTCTTAAAAAGGACCGCTACCCCCGCTATACGGCTCGGCCGCAAGAGACCAGTATGAGGGCCCACTCCTCCATTCCCTCTTTGCTTTGTGGATGGACCCCAGGTCCGTTAGTCTGGTCTCCTGCAAAAATAAAACATCAGCCTCAACCCGGGTGAAAAAATCAAAGGCCGTAAATCTAGCCGTATCCGACTTTATGCTGGCGACATTAATCGACGCCAGAGTCAACGGGGTAGGTTCCGCCATCATGGGTGATTGAGTTAGACGGCCTGTTTTTTAACCGTACCCCCAGATTTCCTCTCCCCCTCTGAGGAGGAACCCGACTCACCCCTCCTCTTTAAAGACACCGAGGTGTCCATATCCTCCTTAGCAGCAGTGGACACCTCCTTCCCAGCACTAGATTCCTCGCCCCTGGACCCCGAGGTAGTCCCCCCGCCAGAGGAGTGTAAATCCCCCGGAGGACGGACCTCGCCACTCTCTGAAGGCACCCCAGATGTTGCATCCTGCCCCTCACCCCCGACCTCCGACACAGCAGAGTCATCGAGGGCTTGGAACCGATTGGAGAGGGGGATCAGAGGGGAGCCGGTGAGCCCTTCCGTGGGCATCCTAGCGGTCGGGGGGGCATTAGATTTTTTAGCCTTGTTCTTCTTCTTCCGCCTCTTACCGGTACGATTGTCACCCGTTTTTTTAGGCTGCTCCACCACCTCTTCATCCACACTTTCATACTGGGAAGAGTTATCAGAAGCAGCCACCTCCCTCTCCATCCTCCGGATCTCCTCGCTCACCGCCTTCTCCCCTAGGGCCTCAGAGGCTTCGGCTGCCGCCTCCAGGGTGGGGACAGTCATCACCCCAGTTGCCTGAGGCTTATCCTGCCCCCTGCCCTTACGGTGCCTCACCTGTTGGCACTGGTGGGCAGATGTACCAGCCTCGCCTTTCCTCACTGACCCCTCAGCTCCCCTCACGCCTCCACCCCCAGCCCCAGCGGAAGTTGCGCCACCGGGGATCCCCCCATGGCTCCCCCCCGCTGGGCCAGAGATGGTGCCGGAAAAGGAGCGGGGGCAGCGGCTATACGGGTGACCTAGGTCACCACACAGGTGACACCTAATGTCACCACAGGCTGGGGCAAGATGACCTACCCCGCCACACAAGGCACACTTCTGCACCTTGCAGCCTGCGCTGAAGTGGCGGGGAACACCGCACCTGTGGCAGACCTTCGGTTGCCCCTGGTAGAAGATCTGGATTCTGTCCCTCCCCAGAAATGCTGAGGAGGGGATGTGGGTGACCGTACCTCCTGAAACCTTCAACTTTACCATGAAGGTCCAGCCCCCTGACCAAATGCCAAACTCGTCCCTATTTTTCTTAGGGACGTCCGTGACTTCCCCATAACGGGAAAGCCACGTCATGATGTCGACCCCAGAGAGTGACTCGTTACTTGTCAGAACGGTCACCCTCTTTACACTATTTTGGCTAGACACCGCCTGAACGGAAAAGTCTCGCCAGCCGGGCTCCCCCTTTGCCAGTTCGAAATTTGACCAGAAAAGCTCTAGGCCCTCTGGCCGAACAAAACTGACATCGAAGAAGGAGGTGCCAAACGGATGAATCAGGGCAAAGATGTCCGTTGCCCTGAAGTCCATCTTCAGAAGGAGCTCCATAACCCTCGCTCTTGGCGGGCACGCTTCACTGCCCCTCCACCGAAGACGGACCACATTCCACCTGGCCACCCCCTGCCCGGCAGTCGGGAGGGACCAAACCGTTTCCCCCTCCCTTTTATCTTGGAAGGCAGCCAGGCCGTATCTATCCAGCCAAAAGGCCAAGTCCACCTCTCTACCCTCTACATTGATCGTCCGTTCTCCCTTTTTGAGGGCCTCCAGGGAACGGCGCCGCAAGACGCCATCCCTGAGGTCCAGAGGCAAGGAAACTCCCTGACCAGACCCTGAGGCTCCAGCCACCACCCCCGAATAACTCAGAGGACCGGCGGCTGGGGGGGCAGATGGACTGGCCCCCTCCCCCCTCCTTCCAGTACCCTCAGACACCCCATTCACACTTACCACCCCATTCACACTTGCCACTTTAGACGCACTGCCACCCGCATCCTCAACCACTGACACTTCCATACACACACCCTTCTCATCCACTTCATCAGTCACCCCACTCTCACTCACATGCACACTGGGGTCAATATTATTTTGCCTCACTTTTTGGGTATGTACATGAATGTTTGCTTCTCTGCTGCTACCGCCACCTGCTGGTGGCATCTTCCCTGCCGGTGGGTTTGGCACACACAGTGCTGCTGGCCCTTTAAGACCTGGACTGCCATTGGGCTTCAGCAGCACTTCCTCCACAGCCTGCACAGAACTGCCTTCTCAGTGTCAGAGACCAAGCCAGGAGCAGTCCTGCCTCCAGCTCCATCCCGGCTCGTCGCCGGCGCCCCCACTGCAGGTAAGCCCCAGACTCAGGGGACCCGGCCAGGCATGCGCCCTTGCTGCTGTCTGCTGCAGTTTCTGCTCCATTGCTGATCACCATCATTTTTTTTTTCTTTTGCTGGGAAGCCACGCCCCCAGCCTCCAGCTTCACAACACTGCCGTCCAGAGCTGCACCCACATGAGCGGCGGGTGCCGAGGAGGCCACGCCCCCCGAGACCGGCCGCAGCGGGACCCCCGGAGCCGACCCGGAGCCGGGTCCACCCCCAGGGGCCCCCCCGGCGGTACCAGCCCCCCGAGGCACAGCACCCCCCACCACCACACCCTGGGCCACAAACAGCTTGGGCACAGCAACTCCGGCGGCCGGCCCCAGGCTAGGCCACTCCCCCTCAGCGCGCACCGGCGGTGGGGCCCCCGGCCCAGACTTCACCGCAGACCCCGCCAGGGGAGCCGACCGCACCACTTGTTTCTTATGAGCCGGCTCTGCCGGAGCCACAGGCCCCGCCCCCTTCACTTTACTGGGTGCCCAGAAGCGATCCAGTAACGGATCCGTAAGTGGGGGACCCAGACACCCAAGCGCTCACCGCCGGAGATGTGGTCCCGGCTGCAACTCTCTTGCCCACCACTGGGCCGCCCTCCACACCATGCTCCATATCAGACACACCACTACCCCCTCCATTACCACAAACAGAGGCGGCGCCCTGCGTGTCATGGCCTGTAATCTCCCCGCTCCCTTGCTGCGGACCCACAACAGAGCCCGAGCCGGGGTGGGTAGCGGGTGCCGCACAGCGGGACCGGGGGGCCCCAGAGAGGGGGACATACACAAACTTCTGGACATAAGCTGTTTTCTTTACTTCTTAGCTTTTCTCTTCATCCCCCTCCTGGTTGCCTCGTCATCGCAGATCTCATCCCCGAACCTCAGCTGGTTAAACCGGACCGAGGACTCGATCTGCCGGATCTGCTGCATGACGAGGCAGCCCCCCTCACTGCTGCTACTACCACCATCCTCATCCTCCCCCTCGCACTCGCTGCCCTCTGAAGAGCCAGAATCTGGCGGGAGAGCCACTTGCTCGGGGCTATCCCGCTGTGCGACGCCTGGAGATCTCTTACCAGGCCACCAGGCGGTGGGTAGGGCACGACCTCCTCCTCGCATTCCTCCTTCTCCACCGCCTGGCCAGGGCTCCGTGGCCCCTCAGGAGCCCCTCCGGTCATGTCTCTGGACCGGTCGTCATTCTCCAACTTTTCGCGGAAGGGCCCGCTGCCGGCCAGGATCTCGCACCTCCGGCTTGCCAGGTCTTCTATGGATCTCTGGATCTTTCTGACGGCGGCGGATAGCTCGGCCTTCTTATTGCCGGAGGCCCTGTTGGACCTCTCCTTAGCTACCCTCAACTCCCCCCAGAGGGATCTTAGCTTCCTTGAGGCGTCCTCATACTCACAAAGGTGCGCATGGACACGGGAACCATAGACCACGGTGGTCTCTTTCGCCATCTTGGTGCCCCACTTTAGGGGCCCCGCTGCAGCACCCCTGCTCGTACTCGGCCTACCTCCGGGGGAAGGAGCCGCCTCGGCCATGGCCTCGGGGGTACTGCGGGTCCTCATGCTGGATCCTTGGCCAGATCTTGTTATCCTATCCGGATTGGGAGTCCTCCCACCCCCCGCCGGCTTGGACCGGGAGGTGGGAGCCGGGGGCCCTGCCCCGGAGGCCAGTCCCAAGATTAGCCTTCTTTCTCGGGAAGGTGGCAGGCAAAAAGTCCTGGATGGAAAAACTTCACCTCCCTTCCCGAGCAGCACACACAGGCACCACAGTCAGACCGCACGGCAAGCTCCGCCCCTTCCTGTAGGATGGTCCAGAGCTGCACTCACTATTCTGCTGGTGCAGTCACTGTGTACATACATTACATTACTGATCCTGAGTTACATCCTGTATTATACTCCAGAGCTGCACTCACTATTCTGCTGGTGCAGTCACTGTGTACATACATTACATTACTGATCCTGAGTTACCTCCTGTATTATACTCCAGAGCTGCACTCACTATTCTGCTGGTGCAGTCACTGTGTACATACATTACATTACTGATCCTGAGTTACATCCTGTATTATACCCCAGAGCTGCACTCACTATTCTGCTGTGTGCAGTCACTGTGTACATACATTACATTACTGATCCTGAGTTACATCCTGTATTTACTCCAGAGCTGCACTCACTATTCTGCTGGTGCAGTCACTGTGTACATACATTACATTACTGATCCTGAGTTACATCCTGTATTATACCCCAGAGCTGCACTCACTATTCTGCTGGTGCAGTCACTGTGTACATACATTACATTACTGATCCTGAGTTACATCCTGTATTATACCCCAGAGCTGCACTCACTATTCTGCTGGTGCAGTCACTGTGTACATACATTACATTACTGATCCTGAGTTACATCCTGTATTATACTCCAGAGCTGCACTCACTATTCTGCTGGTGCAGTCACTGTGTACATACATTACATTACTGATCCTGAGTTACTCCTGTATTATACTCCAGAGCTGCACTCACTATTCTGCTGGTGCAGTCACTGTGTACATACATTACATTACTGATCCTGAGTTACATCCTGTATTATACTCCAGAGCTGCACTCACTATTCTGCTGGTGCAGTCACTGTGTACATACATTACATTACTGATCCTGAGTTACATCCTGTATTATACCCAGAGCTGCACTCACTATTCTGCTGGTGCAGTCACTGTGTACATACATTACATTACTGATCCTGAGTTACATCCTGTATTATACTCCAGAGCTGCACTCACTATTCTGCTGGTGTAGTCACTGTGTACATACATTACATTACTGATCCTGAGTTACATCCTGTAGATCTTTTATTATAAAAGTGAAAAACATAACAATAATAATAACAGAAACAAAACAAATATATAAACCAGATAATAATCCGTATACTGAACACTGGTCCAGCCGCACATTCTCTCCTCACACTCATATTATAGATACAGAATAATAACTGACATTAAATACTTTCACCTTCTGGTCCGGTCACCAAACAAACTAATAACAAATAAATGAAATAAACAATAGCAAACAATACTATATACATACATATATATATTTTTTTCATTTTAAATAAAATAACCATAAACTATACAAATATATACAATATTAAGCTACTGACCACCCCACACTCAAACCCACCATTCCCAACCCCCGCACTGACCTGAGAACTGGTCCTGCATCTCATGCCTCAGTCCATGTCCAACGTCCACAGGCTAGATCAGGCAGTGCCTGTTTTCCCCCAAACACCCCGGTGTCCCATAGTGCCACAAGATAAACCCACATCCCCCCTTTTCCCACCACCCAACCTAACACCTACACCCACATCTATATCTATATATACAATATATACAGAAAAACACTGCAATAAACACAAATCACAAAGCCCAAGTTCGGCGCCTGCAGCCCTACATCACTGTATAATCAAACAAAACAAAAATCTACAGTGTCAGCAGCAGTCCACCACCAGGAAAGGAGATGACCAGACTAGGGCACACTAAAAGAAAAGCCCCTCCAGAGGAGAGCGGCCCTACGTGTGCCCAGTCTCATACTCCAGAGAGCGCACCTTCACCAGGTCACCGAGTATGGTCCTAAACACATCGTCCACTGGGAGGATTTTCCTTTGCGTCAAGACTAAGCACCGTGCGTTCCACGTGTGATACCTAACCACTGCGCTAACTAGAAATAAGGTGCAGCGGTCCCGACCACCAAGGTCTCTGAATGCTCCATAGTCCCATTCCGCATAGGAGAGACCGGCCAGCCAAGACCAGCCAATGGAGGTGCCCACCTTGTTGTACACCTCTGTGTTGAAGGGACAACGAAGCAGGAAGTGGTCCATGCTTTCCAGCACGGTACCACAATGCTCCCGAGCACAATTCCTGTCCTCAGAGCTCCTACACTTCAGATTGTCCCTCACACACAGTTTCCCATGGAAGCAGCACCAAGCCAAGTCCCAAAACTTTGAGGGGATCCGGATAGAATTCAGAAGATGCAAACCCACCCCAAGATCCCGACTTGGGCAGTCCCTGAGCGCCAGAGGCCTCTGGAAATGGGTCAACAGAACCCCGTTGTCAAGGAGTTTCCTTGGCAGAGTCCTGATCTCCCACATTCCCAGACCCCACCAGCGAATTACCTTCAGAACCAAGGTGGCGTAAGCCGGAAGATGTCCATGCGGTGTGAGAAGATCCTTCACTTGCCCTCCTGTCTCCCTTTCCTGGAAGAAAGGCTGAAACCATCCCTACAGGAGAATACCCACGGAGGAGCCCTCTCTTTCCAGAGGTTTGCAATATTGATCTTAAGGCACTGTCACACTTAGCGATCTCACCAGCGATCACGACAACGACACGACCTGGCGAGATCGTTGATGCGATCACTATATGGTCGCCAGTTAGCTTCCAAACACAAAGATCTCATCAGAGATCAGCGATCTGTATAATTACCTCTGCGGTCGTTGGGAAAACCTAGTCCCACCTGAGACGCTGGTGAAGTCGTTCATAAAGGGTGTCACACTCAGCGATTCAGGCTCACCAGCGGGACACCAACGACCAAAAAACGGCTCAGAACGTTCATGAGCGATCAGCGACATCTCAGCGGGGGCCACATCGCCGCTACATGTCACACACAGCGACGTCGCTTACGAGATCGCTACTGCGTCATAAAATCGCTGACGCTTTAGTGATCTCGCTAGCGATCTCGCTTAGTGTGACAGTACCTTTAATGAAGGTATCCACAAGGAATACCACAGGGTTGACCATACCCAACCCTCCTAGTCTACTCATACAGTAAGTAAACTCCCTCTTGACCAGGTTCAGTCTATTCAGCGTGCTCCAATAACACGATATCCGAGCACGCCCAGATACTCAGATAACACCCGAGCATGCTCCAATAACACGATATCCGAGCACGCCCAGATACTCAGATAACATCCGAGCATGCTCCAATAACACGATATCCGAGCACGCCCAGATACTCAGATAACACCCGAGCATGCTCCATTAACACGATATCCGAGCACGCCCAGATACTCAGATAACACCCGAGCATGCTCCAATAACACGATTATCCGAGCACCAGCCGTACTAGATAACACCCGGTCATGCTCCAATAACACGGTATCGTAGCACCCAGATACTCAGATAACACCGAGCATGCTCCAATAACAACGATATCCGAGCACGCCAGAGTACTCAGATAACACCCGGCATGCTCCACATTAACCAGACTTCCGAGAGCATACGGCACCAGATACTCGATAACACCCAGCGATGCTCCATTAACACATATCCGAGCACAGATACTCAGAAACACCCGACTGCTCCATAACACGATATCCGAGCACGACCAGATACTCAGATAACACCGAGCAGTGCTCCAATAACACGATATCCGAGCACGCCCAGATACTCAGATAACACCCGAGCATGCTCCAATAACACGATATCCGAGCACGCAGATACTCAGATAACACCAGCTGCTCCATAACACGATATCCGAGCACGCAGATACTCAGTAGTAACCCCGAGCATGCTCCAATTAACACGATATCCGTAGCACACCCAGATACTCAGATAACACCCGAGCATGCTCCAATTAACATACGATATCCAGCACCACCAGCGATTACTCGATACACACCAGAGCATGCCAATAACAGATACGAGACGCCGATCAGATACACCGGCGTGCTCCATAACACGATACACATCAAGCCAGAACTCGATAATCCCGGCTGTCCAATAACAGATATCGAGCACGCCAGGTACTCAGATTACCACCGAGCGTGCTCCAATAACAGATATCAAGCACGCCAGATACAGTATAAGCATCCGAGCTGCCATAACAGAATCGAGCACACCAGATACTCAGTAACACCGGACATGCTCATACACGATATCGACCCAGATCAGTACACCACGCTCAATACCGATCAGACACCCAGATACCAGAACACCGGGCTCAATACACAATCAGCACCCCAGTACTCGATAAACCGAGCTGCCCAATAACAGTACCGACAACGCCGGTCCTAAGAAACCGAGCTGCTCCATACACGATACGAGCACGCCAGATCTCAGAAACACCGAGCATGCTCCATAACACATCCGAGCACCCCAGATACTCAGTAACACCCGAGCATGCTCCAAAACACGATATCCGAGCACGACCAGATACTCAGTAAAACACCGAGCTGCCCATAACACGATATATCCGAGACCCAGATACTCAGATAACACCCGAGCATCCCAATAACACATATCCGAGCACCCAGATACTCAGATAACCCCGAGATGCTCCAATAACACGATATCCGAGACCCCAGATACTCAGATAACACCCGAGCATGCTCCAATAACGATATCCGAGCACGCCCAGATACTCAGATAACACCGAGCATGCTCCAATAACACGATATCCGAGCACGCCCAGATACTCAATAACACCCGAGCATGCTCCATAACACGTATCCACACACCAACAGATAGAAAACTCAGATAACACCCGAGCATGCTCCAATAACACGATATCCGAGCACCCAGATACTCAGATAACACCCGAGCTGCTCCATAACACGATATCCGAGCACCCAGAATACCAGATAAACACCGAGCATGCTCCAATACACAGATATCCGAGAGCCCAGATACTCAGATAACCCGAGCATGCCCAATAACACATATCTCGAACACCAATATACCAGATAACACCCGAGCATGCTCCAATAACACGATATCCGAGCACGCCCAGATACTCAGATAACACCCGAGCAGTCTCCAATACACAGATATCCGAGCACCCCAGTACTCAGATAACACACCCGAGCTGCCCAATACAGATAAGCACCCAGATCTCCAATAACACCCGAGCATGCTCCATATAACAACCACAGCCATAACAGATAACGACGCCAATACCAGATAACCATGCACTCAAGATATCAGAACACCCGAGCATGCTCCAATAACAGATATCCGAGCACCCCAATACTCAGATAACACCCGAGCATGCTCCAATAACACGATATCCGAGCACAGCCCAGAACTCAGAAACACCAGATGCTCATCAATAACTATCTGAGCACGCCCAGATACTCGATAACACCCGAGCAGCTCCTAAAAACACGAATCCGAACGCCCAGATACTCAGATAACACCCGACATGCTCCAATAACAGATATCCGAGCACACCCAGATACTCAGATAACACCGAGCATGCTCCAATAACACGATATCCGAGCACGCCCAGATACTCAATAACACCCGAGCTGCTCCAATAACACGATATCCGAGCACGCCCAGATACTCAGATAACACCACGAGCTGCCCAATAACACGATATCCGAGCACACCAGATACTCAGATAACACCCAGAGCATGCTCCAATAACACGATATCCGAGCACACCCAGATACCAGATAACACCAGCAGCTCCAACCAGATCTATACACCCAGAGATACTCAGATAACACCCGAGCATGCTCCAATAACAGTACACGATATCCGAGCTAACAGATACTCAGATAACACCCGAGCATCTCCAATAAACACGTATAACCGAAGCACGCCCAGATACTCAGATAACACCCGAGCGTGCTCCAATAACACGATATCCGAGCACGCCAGATACTCAGATAACACCCGAGCATGCTCCAAAAACGATATCCGAGCCGCCCAGATACCAGATAACACCCGAGCATGCTCCAAAACACGATATCCGAGCACCCAGAATAAAACCCGAGCTGCCCAATAACGATATCCAGCACGCAGAGATACCAGATAACACCGAGCGTGCTCCAATAACACATATCCGAGCCGCCCAGATACTCAGATAACACCCGAGCATGCTCCATAACAGATATCCGAGCCGCCCAGATACTCAGATAACACCCGAGCATGCTCCAATAACACGATATCGAGCACGCCCAGATACTCAGATAACACCCGAGCATGCTCCAATAACACGATATCCGAGCACGCCCAGATACTCAGAAACACCCGAGCGCTCCAATAACACGTTCCGACACGCCCAGATACTCGAGACAATCCCGAGCATGCTCCAATAACACGATATCCTGAGCACGCCCAGATACTCAGATAACACCCGAGCATGCTCCAATAACACGATATCCGAGCACGCCCAGATACTCAGATAACACCCGAGCATGCTCCAATAACACGATATCCGAGCACGCCCAGTACTCAGATAACACCGAGCATGCTCCAATAACACGATATCCGAGCACAGCCCAGATACTCAGATAACACCCGAGCTGCTCCAATAACACGATATCCGAGCACGCCCAGATACTCAGATAACACCGAGCATGCTCCAATAACACGATATCCGAGCACGCCCAGATACTCAGATAACACCCGAGCATGCTCCAATAACACGATATCCGAGCACGCCCAGATACTCAGATAACACCAGAGCATGCTCCAATAACACGATATCCGAGACACCAGAATACTCAGATAACACCCGAGCATGCTCCAATAACACGATATCCGAGCACGCCCAGATACTCAGATAACACCCGAGCATGCTCCAATAACACGATATCCGAGCACGCCCAGAACTCAGATAACACCCGAGCATGCTCCAATAACATGATATCCGAGCACGCCCAGATACTCAGATAACACCCGAGCGCCATAAAAGCCTAAAACACTGCTCAATAACACGATATCCGAGCACGCCAGGATACTCAGATAACACCCGAGCATGCTCCAATAACACGATATCCGAGCACGCCCAGATACTCAGATAACACCCGAGCATGCTCCAATAACACGATATCCGAGAAACGCCAGATACTCAGATAACACCCGAGCATGCTCCAATAACACGATATCCGAGCACGCCCAGATACTCAGATAACACCCGAGCATGCTCCAATAACACGATATCCGAGCACGCCCAGATACTCAGATAACACCCGAGCGTGCTCCAATAACACGATATCCGAGCACGCCAGATACTCAGATAACACCCGAGCATGCTCCAATAAACACGATATCCGAGCCCCACAGCCCAGATACTCAGATAACACCGAGCGTGCTCCAATAACACGATATCCGAGCACGCCCAGATACTCAGATAACACCCGAGCATGCTCCAATAACACGATATCCGAGCACGCAGAGATACTCAGATAACACCCAGAGCGTGCTCCAATAACACGATATCCGAGCACGGCAGAGATACTCAGATAACACCCGAGCATGCTCCAATAACACGATATCCGAGCACAGCCAGATACTCAGATAACACCCGAGCATGCAATAACAGATATCAGCAGCCAGAATCAGTAACACCGAGTGCTCCAATAACAGATATCGAGCACGCCCAGATACTCAGATAACACCGAGCATGCTCCAATAACACGATATCCGAGCACGCCCAGATACTCAGATAACACCCGAGCATGCTCCAATAACACGATATCCGAGCACGCCCAGATACTCAGATAACACCCGAGCTGCTCCAATAACAGATATCGAGCACCCAGATACTCAATAACACCGAGCTGCTCCATACACGATATCCGAGCACGCAGATACTCAGATAACACCCGAGCATGCTCCAATAACACGATATCCAGCACACCCAGATACTCAGATAACACCCGAGCATGCTCCAATAACACGATATCCGAGCACGCCCAGATACTCAGATAACATCCGAGTGCTCCAATAACACTGATATCCGAGCACGCCCAGATACTCAGATAACACCGAGCATGCTCCAATTCACGATATCCAAGCACGCCAGATACTCAGATAACACCCGAGCATGCTCCAATAACACGATATCCGAAGCACGCCCAGATACTCAGATAACACCCGAGCGTGCTCCAATAACACGTTACCCGAGCACGCCCAGATACTCAGATAACATCCAAGCGTGCTTCAGTAACGCGATATCCAAGCTCACCCAGATAGTCAGGAACACCCGAGCATGCTACAAGAACTACAAAAAACAGGCAGCTAGTCTCGGAGGAAGCAGAAATGCCATCAGTAAGACTTGGAATCGTCAGTGTTGTCTTTCTAGGGCTTCTTTGTGCAGTGATGTGGACCTTGCCTAGACCTCCTCTCCAGGAGCACAGGGGACGATCCCTGATCTCTAGATCCCCATTGATCACTGCGATCCCTGGCTGCTCTGGTATGGGGTGATGATGCCATGGTCCAGCAAATTTCTTCTGCTTCATCTTTTTGCCTTCGATGCTTGGATTGATGGATTGATCCCGCGGATGATGGCACATACGGAGCCGCTTGTCTCCTCGTCACTTCTCAGGTTTTTATCTCTTTATAATTATGACCTGACTTCTAGATTTCACTCCTCTGGAAAATCGATGAAGCAGATTTTCAAACAAAACCTCTTAGAAAATCCTTGACAGCAGATAGTCATTTAAATCTCGATTAATTTTCAGGTGCAGCTTTAATTTGAGCTTTTTTGCCATCTTGGTCAGACATCTGTGTCTCATCATATTCATGAGATTCTGTTGCAGCGTTGTCAGTTCTGCTCCTCACCTGCACCCGTGCAGCTACATAGGAGCAGACACTGCATGTGCCCTCTAAGCTTCGGAGATCTGCATTCTGAGGGTCTGTGCCATGGAGGAGTCAGCGCTGCATCGATCGGTACCATTGTGATCAATGAATCCGCATAGGCAGAAATAGCAGGATGACCTGGTACAGTACTGAGCCCTGGGCTACAGATCGTGCAGCGCACAGGCCACTTCTCACCTACAAGTAATGTAAAAATGTAATAATCGTGCAGGAACCAATAATGTCACCACGGACCAGAGGCAGATCAACAACTGAAGGATTTATTTACAGAGCAAAATATCTCCTCGCAGGGAGAAGAAAAAGGGGAATCAATGTAATTTAGAAATGCACTAAAGCTAAGCAAGATTTAGCAACAGTTCATTAAACAACAGAAGAAGAAGAAAAGGTATTCTCTGGACTTATCAGTTTGATGAAACCTTGATTGAAGAGTCCGTCTCCTCCAACTTAGGCACCGTCAACAGCGGCACTTGTAGTCTCCAAAGTCTTTACTCCTGGGACACGGGAACTCTGGGGTTAATGCTGGAAGCAGGGAGACGCTGAGAGCCTGAATCTCCCTGCTCTAAGTCTCTGTATGTGAAGCTACCAGTCTCTCAGCAGGAACAATGATGAGCTCACTGGGAAGTCTCTCCGTCACACTCAGGAGCCCTGGCTTATCATCATGGGAACCAGGGCTGCGTGCACGGTTCACTGTCTCTGCACTGTCAGGACCGACACCAAGGGTTAACGCTACTGCACTTTCCTGAGGGAAACCTCCTCCAGACACTGAGGCTTTCACACTCACGTCCTTGCATATGAGTCTAGCTATGTCACGTCCTGACAAGTCAGTGCACTGGCTGAGAGTCCCCTCTATTCTGCGGAACGAGGAGACGGACTCTCCTCTGCACAACACAAGCTGCTTCCTGCTCTGCGCACGCTGCTTTCGCGCCACACACCCTTCTGCCTTCTGGTCCCCAGTCTTCTCTTTTCCCCCACAACTGCTGCCAGTCACATGGTGCAGTCGGTCCAAGTCACTTAGTCTTCCCTCCTGCAACCCTGGTGCCCCGCCAAATGGTTCCGGACACGGAGCAAAAGAGGTAACCTCCTTCTGTCTGTCCTTGTTCTTCACCCCCTTACAGTAAGTCTGGAATTCTCCAAGGAATCCGGCTCCGCACAATAATGGCCACCAAATAACTAGGACCAAAGGTGCAGTAGACGACAGCCCAGTGGAGGAGCCACTGCCATTATTCTATGTCCTATAGGATGATTCAGTAATGCAAATTCTATACTGTAAATCAGTGCAAAGGAAATCTGTAAAGTGAGAAACATTCTCCACGTTATTGATGTATAATAATCCCAAATTTATAATCGTAAAAATGTTAAAATATCACAGAAGGATCATCCCAACTGGACCATATTTCAGCATAATGGAGTTAGGGAAGGATCTGCTGGATTTCTCAGCATCAAGGTCACCATTAATCTCGACCAAATGTAAGGATTCTGGACTTTCCTTTGTGCCTGTTTGCCCTTATCCAAGATGGAGTCTTGTATCTCGCACTGTCATGGAACTTCCTGTCTGTCCTGATATTTAAAGGGAATCTGTCACCCCATTTTTGCCCTATAAGATAGGGCCACCGCCATCAGGGGCTTATCTACAGCATTCTGTAATGCTGTAGATAAGCCCCGATGTGACCTGAAAGAGAAGAAAAACGAGTTATATTATACTCACCCAGGGGCGGTCCGCCGTCAGGTCCGATGGGCGTCGTGGTCCGGGGCCTCCCATCTTGTAGCGAAGCCGGCCTCTTCTTTCCATACCGTCGCGGCTCCTGTGCAGGGTCACTGCTCTGCCCTGGTGAGGGCAGAGCAGAGTACTACAGTGCGCAGGCGACGGACCTCTCTGACCTTTCCTGGCGCCTGCGCACTGCAGTACTCTGCTCTGCCCTCACCAGGGCAGATGAGTGCGCCTGCGCAGGAGCCGCGATGGGACGGAAAGAAGAGGCCAGCTTCGCTTCAAGATGGGAGGCCCCGGACTGGACCGTTACACCCATCGGACCCAACCGGACGGTGGAACGCCCCTGGATGAGTATAATATAATTTGTTTTTCTTCACTTTCAGGTGACATCAGGGGCTTATCTACACCATTACAGAATGCTGTAGATAAGCCCCTGATGGCGGTGGCCCTATCTCATAGGGCAAAAATGGGGTGACAGATTCCCTTTAAGTACGGGTTGTGTGTTCCTCCTTGCCTGAGTATTTTGTGCTGTTGGCTCCAGAGCGCCTGCCCGTAGTGCTGGTGAACTCCCTGCTGCTGCTGCTCGTTACTCGGTGCTCTTCCTCTCCACATTCTGCTGCCTACTGCCCTGTGTGCTCCTGGATCCTGACCGGGGTTGCCTATTGACCAGAATACTTGGTTGCTGCCTCTCGCCTCAGAAGCTGCTGCGGTCAGTAAGAAGTGTAACTTCATATCTTCTGGACTGTGGTGCTGGAATTTCAGCCCTATAGGAACCTTTAGAGATCTTCCACAGTCTCCTCTTCTCCTACGTATTAATTCAAAACCTATATCAGGCCTAAAGAAATGGCACTTCAAGAAATTAAATATAAATCAAAGAGATGCTAGAAGTATAGCCATGAAAAATCAGAACATTTTATTGAGACACACAATATAAAAACAATCTAAAAAGAAGATACATTCCAAGAGAATGCCACACTGGCCTAGAAGTCCAAGTAATTGATATAGTCTGTCAATATGCACAAGAGTCTGCACCCTAAACATAAGTACATGCGGGATAAAATTATCCAAAGATGAAGGTGGAGTATACTCCAATCTGCAGCACAGAGAGTATCAGACTATTTAATGGCAAATACCTCCAGACATATGTGTAAGTCTGGTGATAACTCATTACCAAATTGCCATGTGACCAGCAGAAAAAGTGAAGTCAAAATGTGGTACAAGTGTACACAGTTATCCACTGGCTATGAGTAAATACATAAGCAGCAAATGGTATCCCCATAAAGTGCAAACAGTGCAAAAATAATGTAAATAAATAAAGGACATATGACCTGACAACAGTAGTGCAGCTCCCCGACGCGCTTGGAGAAAGCTAACGCGAAACACTGCACTACTGTTGTCAGGTCATATGTCCTTTATTTATTTACATTATTTTTGCACTGTTTGCACTTTATGTGGATACCATTTGTGCCAGTGTGGCATTCTCTTGGAATGTATCTTCTTTTTAGATTGTTTTTATATTGTGTGTCTCAATAAAATGTACTGATTTTTCATGGCTATACTTCTAGCATCTCTTTTGATTTATATTCTCCTACGTATTAGTGGACTCCCACAAACAAGTGCCGTTCCAGCGTGTGATCAAGTGATTGCTGGACTCCCAGGTCTAAGTCCTGTGTGCATTTCCACTACCCCCTTGCTGGACAGCCACGTTTAAGCACGGTATGCATACCCACTGATATCTTTGCTGGACTTCCTCGTTACGTGTCTCGCGCACTCCTACGTCATATCCTTGCTGGACTGGTTCTTATTAGGGTATGTGCACACGTTGCAGATTAGTGTGCGGAATTTTCTGCAGAGAATCTGCAGCTCCTGGCAGAAAACGCTTGCGGAGATTTCTTGCGGATTTTAATGCATTTTTAGTGTGCAGATTTGTGAGGTTGTGCTGTTAATAAATTTGGACTGTGCTCCTTCTGGGAGAGAGAGAGAGAGAGAGAATGAGAATATATATGTGCCTGAGTAGAAACGCTGCAGATCCGCTAAAAGAATTGACATGCTGCGGAAAAAAAAAACACTGCAAATCTGCGCGGATATTTCTGCAGCATGTGCACAGCAATTCATTTCACATTGAATTACATTGGCTGTGCACTACACTGCAGATTTGATGCGATTCCACGTGACCAAACACGCTGCGAAAACGAGTCTAAATCCGCAACGTGTGCACATACCCTTAGCGGTTGCGTCCCGCCATTCAGTTTGCTGTGATTTACTATATTATTATTATTCTTTATTATTATTATTTATTTCTATAGCGCCATTAATTCCATGGTGCTGTACATGAGAAGGGTTACATACAAAGTTATAGATATCGTTTACAGTAAACAAATTTACAATGACAGACTGGTACAGAGGGAGAGGATCCTGTCCTTGCGGACTTACATTCTACGGGATAATGGGGAAGAAACAGAAGGTCGGGGGTGCGGCAGCCTGGTGGTGGTGAGTGCTGCAGCTCTGGTGGTAGCGGTGTGGCGGCAGCTCTGGTGGCGGCGAGGTGGCAGCTCTGGTGGTGGTGAGGCGGCAGCTCTGGTGTTGGCGGTGTGGCGGCAGCTCTGGTGGTGGTGGCGAGGTGGCAGCTCTGGTGTAGACGGCGAGGCGGCAGCTCTGGTGGCGGCGGCGATGTGGCAGCTCGGGTGGTGGCGGCGAGGCGGCAGCTCAGGTGGTGGCGGCGAGGCGGCAGCTCGGGTGGTGGCAGCGAGGCGGCAGCTCGGGTGGTGGCGGCGAGGTGGCAGCGAGGCGGAAGCTCGGGTTGTGGCGGCGAGGCGGAATGGTTATTGCAGGCTGTAGGCTTTCCTGAAGAGATGGGTTTTCAGGTTCCGTCTGAAGGATTCAAGGGTTGTGGATAATCGTACATGTTGAGGCGTGGAATTCCAGAGGATGGGGGATATTCGGGAGAAATCTTGGAGGCGGTTGTGTGAGGAACGAATAAGTGTGGAGGATAGTAGGAGGTCTTGGGAGGATCGAAGATTACGTGAAGGAAGTATCGGGAGATTAGTTCAGAGATATAAGAGGGGACAGGTTGTGGACGGCTTTGTAGGTCAGTGTTAGTAGTTTGAACTGGATTCGTTGGGGAATTGGGAGCCAGAGGAGGGATTTGCAGAGGGGAGAAGCAGGGGAGTAGCGAGTGGAGAGGTGGATCAGTCGGGCAGCAGAGTTGAGGACAGACTGGAGTGGTGCAAGAGAGTTGACGGGGAGGCCACAGAGGAGGGTGTTGTAGTAATCATGGCGGGAGATGATGAGGGCATGCACAAGAGTTTTAGTAGATTGAGGGCTGAGGAAGGGACGGATTCTGGAAATGTTTTTAAGTTGGAGGTGACAGGAGGTGGCAAGAGTTTGGATGTGTGGTTTGAAGGACAGGGCAGAGTCGAGAGTTACTCCGAGGCAGTGGATTTCAGGTGAGGGAGAGATCGTGATGCCATTTACCATAATAGATAGATCTGGTAAAGAAGATACGTGAGATGGAGGAAAGATGATGAGTTCGGTTTTGTCTACATTGAGTTTTAGGAAGCGAGAGGTGAAGATTGAGGATATGGCTGATAGACACTCCGGGATTCTGGACAGCAGAGAGGTGACATCTGAGCCAGAGAGGTAGATCTGAGTGTCGTCCGCATACAGGTGGTACTGGAAGCCATGGGACTTTATGAGTTGTCCTAGGCCAAGGGTATAGATGGAAAAAAGTAGGGGCCCCAGGACAGAGCCTTGAGGGACTCCAACAGAGAGAGGGCGGGATGAGGAGGTAGTGTGGGAGTGGGAGATGCTAAATGTGCGGTCGGAAAGGTAAGAGCGATCCAGGACAGGACGAGGTCTTTGATGCCAAGGGAAGAAAGAATCTGTAGCAGTAGGCAGTGGTCGACTGTGTCAAAGGCAGAGGACAGGTCAAGGAGGAGGAGGATGGAGAACTGTCTGTTAGCTTTTGCTGTGAGTAAGTCATTAGTAATTTTGGTCAGGGCAGTTTCAGTGGAGTGGTGGGGGCGGAAGCCAGATTGGAAGTTGTCAAGGAGAGAGTTAGATGAGAGGTGGGAGGAAAGTTGAGCGTGGACATGCTGCTCAAGGAGTTTGGAAGCAAACGGGAGCAATGATATTGGGCGATAGCTGGGCATAGCAGTTAGGTCAAGGTTTGTTTTTTTGAGGATGGGTGTGATGGTGGCATGTTTGAAGGCAGAGGGAAAGGTACCAGAAGATAGCGATAGGTTGAAGAGATGGGTTAGGGCTGGGATGAGCGTGTTAGTGAGGTTGGGGAGCAGGTGGGAAGGGATGGGGTCAAGTGCACAGGTGGTGAGGTGTGATTTGTAAAGCAGATGAGTAAGCTCTTCTTCAGTGATGTTGGAGAGGGAGGTTATTAGGGAAGGACAGAGGTCTGGTATATGGAGTGGTTGGGTGGTGGAACAGTAAAGGTTTGCCTTGTTTGGTCGATCTTATTTTTGAAGTAGGTGGCAAAGTCCTCGGCAGAGATGAGGGGAGTTGGAGGTGGCAGTGGTGGGCGGAGGAGAGAGTTGAATGTGCTGAACAGTTGTTTTGGGTTGTAGGATAATGAAGATACAAGGTTTGTGAAATAGGTCTGTTTAGCAGAGGTGAGGGCTATTTTGAAGGCAAGTGTAGCTTGTGTGAAAGCAGTGAAGTCGTCTGTAGACGTGTTTTCTTCCAATGCCGCTCCGCGACCCTGGATGATTGTCAAAGTTTTTTGGTGAGACTGTTGTGCCAGGGTTGCCTATTGATTCGTCGCACTTTGCCGTGCATGAGAGGGGCGACTGAGTCTATGGCAGATGTGAGGGTGGTGTTATAGAAAGCGGTGGCGCTTCTGTGTCGTGGAGTGAAGATATGGAGGACAGGGGTAGGAGAGAGTCTGAGAGTCTGTGAATGTCTAGGTGTGCGAGGTTTCTGCGAGGATGTGCCAGTGGCTGGACATAGGGGGCAGGTGAAGAGGACAGGGATGAGAAGGTGAGTAGGTGGTGGTCTGATAGGGGAAGGGGAGAGATTGTGAGATTAGATAGGGAGCAGAGGCGGGTGAAGATGAGGTCTAATGTATGTCCGTCTGTGTGGGTGGCTGTGGAGGACCACTGAGTAAGTCCAAAGGATGAAGTAAGTGACAGGAGCTTGGAGGCTGCTGGCTGGCGGGTGTCAATAGGGATGTATTGTGCTGAGCACCTCGTTACAATTGCAGGAATATGTTAGTTCTGTTTGCATTTCTATTTTGTATAAATACATCTTTTTGCTGCATCTTTGTTCTCAGACTGGATTTATCCCACGCGATCAGATTCCTTAGTACTTACGTAATTGTTACACCAAATCCCCGTCATGTAATCCCATCAGGAGACGACTGATCAGCTGCAATTTATTCTGCAGCCGGACAGCGACCCCCAACATCCAGCCAATGTTGTGGAGTCCTGGGAGTGATGACGCGGCCCCGGCGCCCCGATCTCCCATCATCCCGTCTGTCTGGGATCACATGGAGATAAGCCTCATACACAGAAGATCTGGGGGACGCTCTGCAAGATAATTCATGCAGAATTCAACTATTGTTTCAAAATTACCAAAAAGGTTTATTGAGAATTACAAAAAGACGAAGTCCGATGATACAATTAGATCAGTCCATAGCAAAGACACCGGTGTTTATAGGCAAAAATCCACAACGATGTGAAAGGCGTGGGTAATGCAGCTCCGCAACGCATGCAGAAAGAAAGCCCTACAGCGATGATTGTCTGCATTACTGGGAGAATGCGGTGGAAACATCAGCATCTGGTGATACGGTGGTGATACAGCGGTGATACGGTGGTGATATAGTGATGATACAGTGGTGATATGGTGGTGATACGGTGGTGATATGGTGGTGATACGGTGGTGATATGGTGGTGATACAGCGGTGATACGGTGGTGATATAGTGATGATACGATGGTGATATGGTGGTGATATGGTGGTGATATAGTGATGATACAGCGGTGATACGGTGGTGATACAACGTGATACAGTGGTGATATAGTGATGATACAGTGGTGATATGGTGGTGTACGGGTGATACGGTGGTGATATGGTGGTGATACAGTGGTGATATAGTGGTGATATAGTGATGATACAGCGGTGATACGGTGGTGATATAGTGATGATACAGTGGTGATATAGTGGTGATACGGTGGTGATACAGTGGTGATATAGTGATGATACAGTGGTGATACGTGGTGATACGGTGTGATACAGGTGAGAGGGTGAATATATGATGATACAGCGGTGATATGAGTGGTGATAGTAGGTGAACTAGTGTGGAGGGTGATACTAGTGAGTGCAGTCAGTGTAATCCAGATATGATGGGGACGATGACAGTGGATAGTATGATGAGTGACAGCGGTACCTACAATGTGGGTGAAGCGGTGAGATAGGAGGTGACGCGCACACAGGGGGTCGATCCGATGGGATCAGCTAGTGATGGATACGAGGCGATGTGAGATAATGTGACAGGTGTACATAATGATGGGGTGACGTGCGTGATACAGCAATGATAGGTGTAAAGTGGATACCAACATAAGGATTGTGGTGAACGGTGGACTAGGAGTGATAAGCGAGTACGGCGGTGATAATGATAGGTAGGTGAACGAGGTATAGGCATAATAGGTGACGAGGTGGTACATGAGTGACGATCATGTGAACTATAGATGGAGTACAGTGGTACAGACACAATGATGAGGTGATCACGGTGATAGGGTGACATATGTGATCAGTGGTGACGGTGGATACGGATATAGTTGATGATGGTGATCGACTATGTGGAGGTGACAGTGATACAGTAGTGATGAGTAGTACGAGGTGACATATGGAGTGGCGTCACAGACCTAGATGCAATATGATGAGTGGGCATGTGGGGGTGATGAGGTGACGAGCGGTCACCAGACACTAATGATGGAGGTGACGAGCGGTCACCAGACACTAATGATGGAGGTGACGAGGTCACCAGACACTAATGATGAGGTGACGAGCGATCACAGACACTATGATGGAGGTGACGAGCGGTCACCAGACATAATGATGGAGGTGACGAGCGGTCACCAGACACTATGATGGAGGTGAGAGGTGACTATGAGGGTGCGAGGTCACAGACACTAGTGGAGGTGACGGGTACAGAATAATGATGGAGGTGACGACGGTACCAGCTATGATGAGGTGAACGTGTACAGACACTAATGATGAGGTGACGAGCGTACCAGACTAATGATGGAGGTGACGAGCGATCACCAGACACTAATGATGGAGGTGACGAGCGATCACCAGACACTATGATGGAGGTGACGAGCGTCACCAGACACTAATGATGGAGGTGACGAGCGGTCACCAGACACTAATGATGGAGGTGACGAGCGATAAGCACATGGGTGACAGGTACCAGACTAATGATGGAGGTGACGAGCGGTCACCAGACACAAATGATGAGTGCGGGATGAATAATGGAGGTGACGAGCGTCACCAGACACTAATGATGGAGGTGACGAGCGATCACCAGACACTAATGATGGAGGTGACGAGGTCACCAGACACTAATGATGGAGGTGACGAGCGGTCACCAGACACTAATGATGGAGGTGACGAGCGGTCACCAGACACTAATGATGGAGGTGACGAGCGATCACCAGACACTAATGATGGAGGTGACGAGCGATCACCAGACACTAATGATGGAGGTGACGAGGTCACCAGACACTAATGATGGAGGTGACGAGCGGTCACCAGACACTAATGATGGAGGTGACGAGCGTCACCAGACACTAATGATGGAGGTGACGAGCGGTCACCAGCACTAATGATGGAGGTGACGAGGTCACCAGACACTAATGATGGAGGTGACGAGCGATCACCAGACACTAATGATGGAGGTGACGAGCGGTCACCAGACACTAATGATGGAGGTGACGAGCGATCACCAGACACTAATGATGGAGGTGACGAGCGATCACCAGACACTAATGATGGAGGTGACGAGCGTCACCAGACACTAATGATGGAGGTGACGAGCGGTCACCAGACACTAATGATGGAGGTGAGGACAGAACATGATGGAGTGCGAGCGCAGACACTAATGATGGAGGTGACGAGCGATCACCAGACACTAATGATGGAGGTGACGAGCGATCACCAGACACTAATGATGGAGGTGACGAGCGGTCACCAGACACTAATGATGGAGGTGACGAGCGATCACCAGACACTAATGATGGAGGTGACGAGCGATCACCAGGCACTAATGATGGAGGTGACGAGCGATCACCAGACACTAATGATGGGAGGTGACGAGCGATCACCAGACACTAATGATGGAGGTGACGAGCGGTCACCAGACACTAATGATGGAGGTGACGAGCGGTCACCAGACACTAATGATGGAGGTGACGAGCGGTCACCAGACACTAATGATGGAGGTGACGAGTGGTCACCAGACACTAATGATGGAGGTGACGAGCGATCACCAGACACTAATGATGGAGGTGACGAGCGGTCACCAGACACTAATGATGGAGGCGACGAGCGATCACCAGACACTAATGATGGAATGATGGAGGTGAAGAGCGATCACCAGACACTAATGATGGAGGTGACGAGATGTCACCAGACACTAATGATGGAGGTGACGAGCGGTCACCAGACACTAATGATGGAGGTGACGAGATGTCACCAGACACTAATGATGGAGGTGACGAGCGATCACCAGACACTAATGATGGAGGTGACGAGCGATCACCAGACACTAATGATGGGAGGTGACGAGCGATCACCAGACACTAATGATGGAGTTGACGAGCGGTCACCAGACACTAATGATGGAGGTGACGAGCGGTCACCAGACACTTATGATGGAGGTGACGAGCGATCATCAGACACTAATGATGGAGGTGACGAGCGGTCACCAGACACTAATGATGGAGGTGACGAGCGGTCACCAGACACTAATGATGGAGGTGACGAGCGGTCACCAGACACTAATGATGGAGGTGACGAGCGGTCACCAGACACTAATGATGGGAGGTGACGAGCGGTCACCAGACACTAATGATGGAGGTGACGAGCGGTCACCAGACACTAATGATGGAGGTGACGAGGGGTCACCAGACACTAATGATGGGAGGTGACGAGCGGTCACCAGACACTAATGATGGAGGTGACGAGCGGTCACCAGACACTAATGATGGGAGGTGACGAGCGGTCACCAGACACTAATGAAGGGAGGTGACGAGCGGTCACCAGACACTAATGATGGAGGTGACGAGCGATCACCAGACACTAATGATGGAGGTGACAAGCGATCACCAGACACTAATGATGGAGGTGACGAGCGGTCACCAGACACTAATGATGGAGGTGACGAGCGGTCACCAGACACTAATGATGGAGGTGACGAGCGGATCACCAGACACTAATGATGGAGGTGACGAGCGGTCACCAGACACTAATGATGGAGGTGACAAGGGTCACCAGACACTAATGATGGAGGTGACGAGCAATCACCAGCACTAATGATGGAGGTGACGAGCGATCACCAGACACTAATGATGGAGGTGACGAGCTGTCACCAGACACTAATGATGGAGGTGACGAGCGATCACCAGACACTAATGATGGAGGTGACGAGCGGTCACCAGACACTAATGATGGGAGGTGACGAGCGATCACCAGACACTAATGATGGAGGTGACGAGCGATCACCAGACACTAATGATGGAGGTGACGAGCGATCACCAGACACTAATGATGGAGGTGACGAGCGGTCACCAGACACTAATGATGGAGGTGACGAGCGTCACCAGACACTAATGATGGAGGTGACGAGGGTCACCAGACACTAATGATGGAGGTGACGAGCGATCACCAGACACTAATGATGGAGGTGACGAGCGGTCACCAGACACTAATGATGGAGGTGACGAGGGGTCACCAGACACTAATGATGGAGGTGACGAGCGGTCACCAGACACTAATGATGGAGGTGAGGAGCGATCACCAGACACTAATGATGGAGGTGACGAGGGGTCACCAGACACTAATGATGGAGGTGACGAGGGTCACCAGACACTAATGATGGAGGTGACGAGCGGTCACCAGACACTAATGATGGAGGTGACAAGCGGTCACCAGACACTAATGATGGAGGTGACGAGCGGTCACCAGACACTAATGATGGAGGTGACGAGCGGTCACCAGACACTAATGATGGAGGTGACGAGCGATCACCAGACACTAATGATGGAGGTGACGAGCGGTCACCAGACACTAATGATGGAGGTGACGAGCGATCACCAGACACTAATGATGGAGGTGACGAGCGGTCACCAGACACTAATGATGGAGGTGACGAGCGGTCACCAGACACTAATGATGGAGGTGACGAGCGGTCACCAGACACTAATGATGGAGGTGACGAGGGTCACCAGACACTAATGATGGAGGTGACGAGCGGTCACCAGACACCTATGAGATTTACATTTCTCTTCAATCACTTTTGTATTTTGGTAATTGATAAAATTAAACTATTTTCCAGCATTTTTCGCTCCTGCATAATCAGAACTGCTCGTCCTCTGCCTCGTGTGGGACACACATGACATTATTTCACTTTCTGGAATATTGGTCTCAGTTCTTAACTAAACTTTAAGTAACTTTTTCCTGCGCTTCCTGCTGAGGTCGGTAATTGAAAGAGTGTTCTTTATGTTTAAGTGAAAATCATTAAGTGCAGTGACCTTCTGGCTGAGAAGCCACTCGTGTAACTATGGGATTCATACCAAGAATAAAACGGGATTTCTATTCCTGTGTGAGAACGTCTAGATCGGAGAGCTTGTGAAATATTCACTTTTTAATATTTCCTTTCCCATTATCCGCTCCCTTCTTGATTCTCTGTTTCTTAAGTGGCTTTTATTCAGTGCCTGGTAGGAAAGAACGGACTTGTTCGCCATCTCGCCGTGTAGCGTTCGGGATTCTAGGTTTTCCTGGTAGAGAAATAGGAAAGCTTAAGGCGGCCGCACAGATTGGATTGCAGTAGACTGATGGGGCGGCTGTGCAGACACGAGCAGGGTCAGTGGGCTACCTGGTCCACCAGCCAAAACCGCATGGACCAGGAATCATCCCACCGAATGCTACTCAGACATCACAGGGTGAGGGTAACAGTGCGGCAAAACTTTATTGAACCACAAAACAGGCAGATAAGACGTAGAACAGTCCCAGCAAGTCTCACCCTTCCGCTGACTCCCCTTTATAATGTCAGCTGTTACTTCAGAGTTTCCAGGGCAGACTACCCCCCCCGTGGCACGCACACAGAGAGGAGGTAACGACAAGCATAGGAAGATTACAGTCTATTGAGGTATAAGGCCAGGTGACTGGAAGATCGTAACCTGGCTTCTCCGAACATCTCCATCGAGCCAGGTGACCGGCGGGTCCCATTCGTGGCTTTCTCCAAACGTATCCATGGATTGCGATGGTCAATGGAGGAGATCTGTATTCTTCCAGCCGAGGCCGTGGTCCCCAAAGCTGACATCCTGTAGAATGGCAAATCTGTGCCCCTTGTCATGGAACACAGGGGGTTGGACCAGATGGCCCAGGAGGTCCCTTCCAACTCTACCATTCTATGAAATTGTCAACTTACAAGTTAATATTACAGGCATACACAAGCAAAAGTCGGTGTTTTCTTGACCAACCAGAAGAAAGCACATAAATTCAAAAGTCAACATATAGATAAGTATATTCTTCCTCGCTTCCTAAAAATAACCCCTTTAACACTTTAGACGTATAGTTACTTCTAATGTGGCCTCCCCATTTATAGTGGGCTCTGGCGATGAGCCCTCAACTTTTCCTGCACATGTTAGCTGATTTCATCAGCTGACATGTGCTCCTAACAGCCGTGGGTGGAATCGCGATCCACCCGTGGCTGTTAACATGTTAAATGCCACTGTCAATCTCTGACAGCGGCATTTAACATGATCATTCTGGTCGCTCTTCTCTGAACTTGCTCCAGTTTGTTGATGTCTTTTTTAAAACGTGGTGCCCAAAACTGGACACAGTATTCCAGATGAGGTCTGACCAAAGAGGAGTAGAGGGCAATAATGACCTCACGTGATCTAGACTGTATGCTTCTGTTGATACATCCTAGAATTGCATTTGCCATTTTTGCTGCTGCATTACACTGTTGACTCATGTTCAGTCTGTGATCAATTAGTATACCCAAGTCTTTTTCACATGTGCTGTTACTTAGTCCTATTCCTCCCATTTTGTATATGCTTTTTTCATTTTTATTGCCCAGATGTAGTACTTTGCATTTTTCCCTGTTAAAATCCATTCTGTTAGTTGCTGCCCACTGCTCCAGTTTATGTATATCTTTTTGAATCCTCTCTCTCTTCTCTAGTATTAGCTACCCCTCCTAGCTTTGTGTCATCAGCAAATTTAATTAGTTTACCCTCAATTCCTTCATCTAAATCATTGATAAAGATGTTGAACAATACAGGGCCCAAAACAGAGCCTTGTGGTACCCCACTTGAGACATTCTTCCAACTGGATGTGCAGCCATTTATGACCACTCTTTGGGTCCGATCACTAAGCCAGTTATGAATCCACCTAACAGTTGCCTTGTCCATTCCATACTTAGTCATTTTTTCAATAAGGATTGTGTGAGATACTTTGTCAAATGCTTTGCTGAAGTCAAGGTATACTATATCTACAGCATTTCCCTGATCCACCCAGTCAGTGATTCTGTCATAGAAGGAAATTAAGTTAGTCTGACATGACTTATTAGTTACAAACCCATGCTGACTCTGTTTAATCACTTCATTCTTATCCAGGTACTTGCATACATGTTCTTTAATAATTTGTTTAAAGATCTTTCCTGGTATAGAAGTCAGACTCACCGGCCTGTAGTTCCCTGGGTCCACCTACTTGCCCTTTTTGAAGGTAGGAACAACATTTGCTCTTCTCCAGTCTTCTGGGACTTCTGTTCTCCGTAGTATTATGTGAATGGTGAAAGGAGAGCTGGCGTTTGGCGGGAGGATCCCTGGTCCATGTAGTTTTGACTGCGGACCAGGGCGCCGACCCCCCCCATGTCCCAGAATGGTGCACGTATAGGGTCCTTGTGTCAGGAGCGACGTGTCCCACAACGCTGCACATATGGGAGACTTGTGGCGTAAGCAACACGTCCCACAAAGCTGCACGTATCGGGGCCTTGTGGCATTTTTTATGCAAGTGCCAAAAAATATAATAAAATATTCTCCCACATCTTTGGTTTTGTAATGCCTTTAATTAAAGGGGATGTCTGTGCACCCGCGGTCCCTTCCTTCTGCATGTAGTTATGACTGAACTTTTTATGCTAATGCTCTTGTCAGCGATTTGACGCGGCAGCATCTGGTTAAGAGCTAATAGTAGATGTTTACCATCAGAAATCAATTTGCAAGTTTTGTTTCCACGTCTCCTGTCACGAATTTTCAATTATCTCCGGCTTATTTTACTTACGGATTTTTTTATTTTACTTTAAATATCTAATTTTCTGAGATGTTCCTTTTTCGGGCCGTATGTCAGCGCATTTCCATCGAATGCATTAACATAACAGAGACGTCATCACATCGACACATATGTTGGGATTGTGGCACCCGGCGCTCGCATCCTCCGGCCGCGTTCTGCTGCTTCAGCTGTTTTCTATCAGCTCTCGTCCTATATCTGCGCTCCAGATCCCAAGCAGCACTCAGCAGATTCAGGAAGGTTCTTCTGGCAGAAACAAATGGCAAATGCTAGCACAACAACTTGCGCCTTTTTCTCTGTTATGAACATGCTCTGTGGTAACTGCACAGGTCATTGTGCAGAGAGGGGAGGAGGTGAGCTGTGACACTACCTACAGACTTCACTGTGAGAGTGCTGTGAGCATGCTCTGTGGTCACTGCACAGGTCATTGTACAGAGAGGGGAGGAGGTGAGCTGTGACACTACCTACAGACTTCTCTGTGAGAGTGTTGTGAGCATGCTCTGTGGTCACTGCACAGGTCATTGTACAGAGAGGGAAGGAGGTGAGCTGTGACACTACCTACAGACTTCTCTGTGAGAGTGCTGTGAGCATGCTCTGTGGTCACTGCACAGGTCATTGTACAGAGATGGGAGGAGGTGAGCTGTGACACTACCTACAGACTTCTCTGTGAGAGTGCTGTGAGCATGCTCTGTGGTAACTGCACAGGTCATTGTACAGAGAGGGAGGAGGTGAGCTGTGACACTACCTACAGACTTCTCTGTGAGAGTGTTGTGAGCATGCTCTGTGGTAACTGCACAGGTCATTGTGCAGAGAGGGGAGGAGGTGAGCTGTGACACTACCTACAGACTTCTCTGTGAGAGTGCTGTGAGCATGCTCTGTGGTCACTGCACAGGTCATTGTACAGAGAGGGGAGGAGGTGAGCTGTGACACTACCTACAGACTTCTCTGTGAGAGTGCTGTGAGCATGCTCTGTGGTAACTGCACAGGTCATTGTGCAGAGAGGGAGGAGGTGAGCTGTGACACTACCTACAGACTTCACTGTGAGAGTGCTGTGAGCATGCTCTGTGGTCACTGCACAGGTCATTGTACAGAGAGGGAGGAGGTGAGCTGTGACACTACCTACAGACTTCTCTGTGAGAGTGCTGTGAGCATGCTCTGTGGTCACTGCACAGGTCATTGTACAGAGATGGGAGGAGGTGAGCTGTGACACTACCTACAGACTTCTCTGTGAGAGTGCTGTGAGCATGCTCTGTGGTAACTGCACAGGTCATTGTACAGAGAGGGGAGGAGGTGAGCTGTGACACTACCTACAGACTTCTCTGTGAGAGTGTTGTGAGCATGCTCTGTGGTAACTGCACAGGTCATTGTGCAGAGAGGGGAGGAGGTGAGCTGTGACACTACCTACAGACTTCTCTGTGAGAGTGCTGTGAGCATGCTCTGTGGTCACTGCACAGGTCATTGTACAGAGAGGGGAGGAGGTGAGCTGTGACACTACCTACAGACTTCTCTGTGAGAGTGCTGTGAGCATGCTCTGTGGTAACTGCACAGGTCATTGTGCAGAGAGGGGAGGAGGTGAGCTGTGACACTACCTACAGACTTCTCTGTGAGAGTGCTGTGAGCATGCTCTGTGGTCACTGCACAGGTCATTGTACAGAGATGGGAGGAGGTGAGCTGTGACACTACCTACAGACTTCTCTGTGAGAGTGCTGTGAGCATGCTCTGTGGTCACTGCACAGGTCATTGTACAGAGAGGGGAGGAGGTGAGCTGTGACACTACCTACAGACTTCTCTGTGAGAGTGCTGTGAGCATGCTCTGTGGTAACTGCACAGGTCATTGTGCAGAGAGGGGAGGAGGTGAGCTGTGACACTACCTACAGACTTCTCTGTGAGAGTGCTGTGAGCATGCTCTGTGGTCACTGCACAGGTCATTGTACAGAGAGGGGAGGAGGTGAGCTGTGACACTACCTACAGACTTCTCTGTGAGAGTGCTGTGAGCATGCTCTGTGGTAACTGCACAGGTCATTGTACAGAGAGGGGAGGAGGTGAGCTGTGACACTACCTACAGACTTCTCTGTGAGAGTGCTGTGAGCATGCTCTGTGGTAACTGCACAGGTCATTGTACAGAGAGGGGAGGAGGTGAGCTGTGACACTACCTACAGACTTCTCTGTGAGAGTGCTGTGAGCATGCTCTGTGGTCACTGCACAGGTCATTGTACAGAGAGGGGAGGAGGTGAGCTGTGACACTACCTACAGACTTCTCTGTGAGAGTGCTGTGAGCATGCTCTGTGGTCACTGCACAGGTCATTGTACAGAGAGGGGAGGAGGTGAGCTGTGACACTACCTACAGACTTCTCTGTGAGAGTGCTGTGAACATGCTCTGTGGTCACTGCACAGGTCATTGTGCAGAGAGGGGAGGAGGTGAGCTGTGACATACCTACAGACTTCTCTGAGAGTGCTGTGAGCATGCTCTGTGGTCACTGCACAGGTCATTGTGCAGAGAGGGGAGGAGGTGAGCTGTGACACTACTTACAGACTTCTCTGTGAGAGTGTTGTGAGCATGCTCTGTGGTAACTGCACAGGTCATTGTGCAGAGAGGGGAGGAGGTGAGCTGTGACACTACCTACAGACTTCTCTGTGAGAGTGCTGTGAGCATGCTCTGTGGTCACTGCACAGGTCATTGTACAGAGATGGGAGGAGGTGAGCTGTGACACTACCTACAGACTTCTCTGTGAGAGTGCTGTGAGCATGCTCTGTGGTCACTGCACAGGTCATTGGCAGAGAGGGGAGGAGGTGAGCTGTGACACTACCTACAGACTTCTCTGTGAGAGTGCTGTGAGCATGCTCTGTGGTAACTGCACAGGTCATTGTACAGAGAGGGGAGGAGGTGAGCTGTGACACTACCTACAGACTTCTCTGTGAGAGTGTTGTGAACATGCTCTGTGGTCACTGCACAGGTCATTGTGCAGAGAGGGGAGGAGGTGAGCTGTGACACTACCTACAGACTTCTCTGTGAGAGTGCTGTGAGCATGCTCTGTGGTCACTGCACAGGTCATTGTACAGAGATGGGAGGAGGTGAGCTGTGACACTACCTACAGACTTCTCTGTGAGAGTGCTGTGAGCATGCTCTGTGGTCACTGCACAGGTCATTGTACAGAGAGGGGAGGAGGTGAGCTGTGACACTACCTACAGACTTCTCTGTGAGAGTGTTGTGAACATGCTCTGTGGTCACTGCACAGGTCATTGTGCAGAGAGGGGAGGAGGTGAGCTGTGACACTACCTAGACTTCTCTGTGAGAGTGTTGTGAGCATGCTCTGAGGTCTCTGCACAGGTCATTGTGCAGAGAGGGGAGGAGGTGAGCTGTGACACTACCTACAGACTTCTCTGTGAGAGTGCTGTGAGCATGCTCTGTGGTCACTGCACAGGTCATTGTACAGAGAGGGGAGGAGGTGAGCTGTGACACTACCTACAGACTTCTCTGTGAGAGTGCTGTGAACATGCTCTGTGGTCACTGCACAGGTCATTGTACAGAGAGGGGAGGAGGTGAGCTGTGACACTACCTACAGACTTCTCTGTGAGAGTGTTGTGAGCATGCTCTGAGGTCTCTGCACAGGTCATTGTGCAGAGAGGGGAGGAGGTGAGCTGTGACACTACCTACAGACTTCTCTGTGAGAGTGCTGTGAGCATGCTCTGTGGTCACTGCACAGGTCATTGTACAGAGAGGGGAGGAGGTGAGCTGTGACACTACCTACAGACTTCTCTGTGAGAGTGCTGTGAACATGCTCTGTGGTCACTGCACAGGTCATTGTACAGAGAGGGGAGGAGGTGAGCTGTGACACTACCTACAGACTTCTCTGTGAGAGTGTTGTGAACATGCTCTGTGGTCACTGCACAGGTAATTGTACAGAGAGGGGAGGAGGTGAGCTGTGACACTACCTACAGACTTCTCTGTGAGAGTGCTGTGAGCATGCTCTGTGGTAACTGCACAGGTCATTGTGCAGAGAGGGGAGGAGGTGAGCTGTGACACTACCTACAGACTTCTCTGTGAGAGTGTTGTGAACATGCTCTGTGGTCACTGCACAGGTCATTGTACAGAGAGGGGAGGAGGTGAGCTGTGACACTACCTACAGACTTCTCTGTGAGAGTGCTGTGAGCATGCTCTGTGGTAACTGCACAGGTCATTGTGCAGAGAGGGGAGGAGGTGAGCTGTGACACTACCTACAGACTTCTCTGTGAGAGTGCTGTGAACATGCTCTGTGGTCACTGCACAGGTCATTGTACAGAGAGGGGAGGAGGTGAGCTGTGACACTACCTACAGACTTCTCTGTGAGAGTGCTGTGAGCATGCTCTGTGGTCACTGCACAGGTCATTGTGCAGAGAGGGGAGGAGGTGAGCTGTGACACTACCTACAGACTTCTCTGAGAGTGTTGTGAGCATGCTCTGTGGTAACTGCACAGGTCATTGTGCAGAGAGGGGAGGAGGTGAGCTGTGACACTACCTGCCGCCACTTAATCGATTCCACTTGGGGGTCCAGAACCTGGTGTGTCCCCCCACCGCGTAGCCACTGCTCACATGCACCGTCTTCGAGGACCCTCCCTGCCTTTTGCCACTCTGCTGCATATGAGGCTTAGCGTATATATATCCAATGCAGCAGAAGGCTGTGCACCTGCTAGAAGCGTATGACTCCTATAGACGCAATACTGAGGTTATAAATCATACATGGGGCGTGCGGTGTGCGAGTAATCACCAGAACCCACACAATCCAGGAGCGGAGCGACTGTTCGCGCCGTCAGATCACGGTCTGTGATGAATGCACTGATTGCATTAGATGGGCGGATTACTCTGCAGTTATCGGCTCCTGTGGATTCTGTGTGGTATTATGGTGATTTATTCACCCCGCACGCCCCATACTCGGATTCACATTGTATCTATAGGTGGAATAAAACCACCACAAGCCGCACTATTACTCCTAGCAGTGGACGAATCGCCGAGCTCTTAGTCCCTTTTCTGACTCCTGTAACTTCATATCAAAGCGTGGGTGGGAGCCCCCTCACCTGGTCCAGGGTGGTATCAATACCCGGCAGTGCCGCCGGCACTCAGGACTGAGCACACGTGTGTTTCCATGCAGCTGAGCGCTCCGCTCCGGGTATTGAGCTTCTCGCATCGCACACGCAGGTGTGACCCCGGCCCAGCATGGCCGCTTCCTTCCCATTATATACCCCTCACCTGGTCCAGGGTGGTATCAATACCCGGCAGTGCCGCCGGCACTCAGGACTGAGCACACGTGTGTTTCCATGCTGCTGAACGCTCCGCTCCGGGGATTGAGCTTCTCGCATCGCACACGCAGGTGTGACCCCCGGCCCAGCATGGCCGCTTCCTTCCCATTATATACCCCTCACCTGGTCCAGGGTGGTATCAATACCCGGCAGTGCCGCCGGCACTCGGGACTGAGCACACGTGTGTTTCCATGCTGCTGAACGCTCCGCTCCGGGGATTGAGCTTCTCGCATCGCACACGCAGGTGTGACCGCCGGCCCAGGATGGCTGCTTCCTTCCCATTATATACCCCTCACCTGGTCCAGGGTGGTATCAATATCCGGCAGTGCCGCCGGCACTCAGGACTGAGCACACGTGTGTTTCCATGCAGCTGAGCGCTCCGCTCCAGGTATTGAGCTTCTCGCATCGCACACGCAGGTGTGCCCCGGCCCAGGATGGCCGCTTCCTTCCCATCATATACCCCTCACCTGGTCCAGGGTGGTATCAATACCCGGCAGTGCCGCCGGCACTCGGGACTGAGCACACGTGTGTTTCCATGCAGCTGAGCGCTCTGCTCCAGGTATTGAGCTTCTCGCATCGCACACGCAGGTGTGACCCCCGGCCCAGGATGGCTGCTTCCTTCCCATTATATACCCCTCACCTGGTCCAGGGTGGTATCAATACCCGGCAGTGCCGCCGGCACTCGGGACTGAGCACACGTGTGTTTCCATGCAGCTGAGCGCTCCGCTCCGGAGATTGAGCTTCTCGCATCGCACACGCAGGTGTGACCCCGGCCCAGCATGGCCGCTTCCTTCCCATCATATACCCCTTTTCCCATCTATCCCCTCCCCTACAGTCCCTCCGCTCACACTGGTGCTCCCAATAGCCTCCCATAATAGATTAACCCCTTCCATACCCCTCAATGCCCTCCTTACTCAGATTCTCGCCCCAACCCTGTGATGTCGCCCTCCCTCACTCACTCTGCAGCCCATACAGTGGTCCCTCTGCTGGAGAAGGTAGTGACCTGCAGGGTGTAATGCAGAGAGAGGGAGCAGGTGAGCTGTGACATGGTCCCTGCAGTGAGCACTTTCTACTCAGCGGCCAGTCTGAATGATCGCAGCTGTAGTAAAGCATGGGGACATTACAGGGCCGCAGCCTGAGCAGGCGTGATAGTGCAGCGGAGCTGGAGACTGATCATAATGTAAAGCATGGCGGAGAGCCGGGACAGCAGTGTGATGAGACCTGTAGTCACTGTGTCCTGATGAAGCAGAGCTGCAGTATAAAGCATGGCGGAGAGCCGGGACAGCAGTCTGATGAGGCCTGTAGTCACTGTGTCCTGATGAAGCAGAGCTGCAGTATAAAGCATGGGGAGAGCCAGGACAGCAGTGTGATGAGCCTGTAGTCACTGTGTCCTGATGAAGCAGAGCTGCAGTATAAAGCATGGCGGAGAGCCGGGACAGCAGTGTGATGAGACCTGTAGTCACTGTGTCCTGATGAAGCAGAGCTGCAGTATAAAGCATGGCGGAGAGCCGGGACAGCAGTGTGATGAGACCTGTAGTCACTGTGTCCTGATGAAGCAGAGCTGCAGTATAAAGCATGGCGGAGAGCCGGGACAGCAGTTGATGAGACCTGTAGTCACTGTGTCCTGATGAAGCAGAGCTGCAGTATAAAGCATGGCGAGAGCCGGGACAGCAGTTGATGAGACCTGTAGTCACTGTGTCCTGATGAAGCAGAGCTGCAGTATAAAGCATGGCGGAGAGCCGGGACAGCAGTCTGATGAGACCTGTAGTCACTGTGTCCTGATGAAGCAGAGCTGCAGTATAAAGCATGGCGAGAGAGCCGGGACAGCAGTCTGATGAGGCCTGTAGTCACTGTGTCCTGATGAAGCAGAGCTGCAGTATAAAGCATGGCGAGAGCCGGGACAGCAGTTGATGAGCCTGTAGTCACTGTGTCCTGATGAAGCAGAGCTGCAGTATAAAGCATGGCGGAGAGCCGGGACAGCAGTCTGATGAGACCTGTAGTCACTGTGTCCTGATGAAGCAGAGCTGCAGTATAAAGCATGGCGGAGAGCCGGGACAGCAGTCTGATGAGACCTGTAGTCACTGTGTCCTGATGAAGCAGAGCTGCAGTATAAAGCATGGCGGAGAGCCGGGACAGCAGTCTGATGAGACTGTAGTCACTGTGTCCTGATGAAGCAGAGCTGCAGTATAAAGCATGGCGGAGAGCCGGGACAGCAGTCTGATGAGACCTGTAGTCACTGTGTCCTGATGAAGCAGAGCTGCAGTATAAAGCATGGCGGAGAGCCGGGACAGCAGTCTGATGAGACCTTTAGTCACTGTGTCCTGATGAAGCAGAGCTGCAGTATAAAGCATGGCAGAGAGCCGGGACAGCAGTCTGATGAGGCCTGTAGTCACTGTGTCCTGATGAAGCAGAGCTGCAGTATAAAGCATGGCGGAGAGCCGGGACAGCAGTCTGATGAGGCCTGTAGTCACTGTGTCCTGATGAAGCAGAGCTGCAGTATAAAGCATGGCGGAGAGCCGGGACAGCAGTCTGATGAGACCTGTAGTCACTGTGTCCTGATGAAGCAGAGCTGCAGTATAAAGCATTGCGGAGAGCCGGGACAGCAGTCTGATGAGACCTGTAGTCACTGTGTCCTGATGAAGCAGAGCTGCAGTATAAAGCATGGCGGAGAGCCGGGACAGCAGTCTGATGAGACCTGTAGTCACTGTGTCCTGATGAAGCAGAGCTGCAGTATAAAGCATGGCGAAGAGCCGGGACAGCAGTCTGATGAGACCTGTAGTCACTGTGTCCTGATGAAGCAGAGCTGCAGTATAAAGCATGAAGGAGGGACAGCAGTCTGATGAGACCTGTAGTCACTGTGTCCTGATGAAGCAGAGCTGCAGTATAAAGCATGGCGGAGAGCCGGGACAGCAGTCTGATGAGACCTGTAGTCACTGTGTCCTGATGAAGCAGAGCTGCAGTATAAAGCATGGCGGAGAGCCGGGACAGCAGTCTGATGAGACCTGTAGTCACTGTGTCCTGATGAAGCAGAGCTGCAGTATAAAGCATGGCGGAGAGCCGGGACAGCAGTCTGATGAGGCCTGTAGTCACTGTGTCCTGATGAAGCAGAGCTGCAGTATAAAGCATGGCGGAGAGCCGGGACAGCAGTCTGATGAGACCTGTAGTCACTGTGTCCTGATGAAGCAGAGCTGCAGTATAAAGCATGGCGGAGAGCCGGGACAGCAGTCTGATGAGGCCTGTAGTCACTGTGTCCTGATGAAGCAGAGCTGCAGTATAAAGCATGGCGAAGAGCCGGGACAGCAGTCTGATGAGGCCTGTAGTCACTGTGTCCTGATGAAGCAGAGCTGCAGTATAAAGCATGGCGGAGAGCCGGGACAGCAGTCTGATGAGACCTGTAGTCACTGTGTCCTGATGAAGCAGAGCTGCAGTGTAAAGCATGGCGAAGAGCCGGGACAGCAGTCTGATGAGACCTGTAGTCACTGTGTCCTGATGAAGCAGAGCTGCAGTATAAAGCATGGCGGAGAGCCGGGACAGCAGTCTGATGAGACCTGTAGTCACTGTGTCCTGATGAAGCAGAGCTGCAGTATAAAGCATGGCGGAGAGCCGGGACAGCAGTCTGATGAGACCTGTAGTCACTGTGTCCTGATGAAGCAGAGCTGCAGTATAAAGCATGGCAGAGAGCCGGGACAGCAGTCTGATGAGGCCTGTAGTCACTGTGTCCTGATGAAGCAGAGCTGCAGTATAAAGCATGGCGGAGAGCCAGGACAGCAGTCTGATGAGACCTGTAGTCACTGTGTCCTGATGAAGCAGAGCTGCAGTGTAAAGCATGAAGGAGGGACAGATCAGCAGCTTAGTCCTCTGATGACAATGGAGTACAGACTACCACCGACTGCAGTGCACAGGGCAGCAAAGCTGCAGTCGCTGATAACTGTACCCTGAGAGAGCAGAGCTGGAGTGTAAAGCATGGCGGAGGGCTGGAACAAGAAGGTGACACTGAGTAATTGCACTTTTTCATGAAAAGCTGACATTCTGCATCCACCCCTCGGTCCACGCACAGTATGACGGCCGGTATAGGGAGGCGCCATTCTATTAGGAGCTGCACTTTATCAGATAAAATGAGTTTTCTGAATAAATGTGAATACACAGGAGAATGGCGGAGCGCTGACTTCTCACGCGGGGACGCCAGAATGGATGCGGCCAAGATTTAAAGCCTAATTTCCCGGCATCGGGGGGAGTCTCTGTGCGCGTTATTGCAGGAGGAAACAGGCAGGAGCCGCTGAATTGCCGCCGTCCTCCATCACTCTGACCCTTTGTAGTTGTGCGCGGCGCTGAAATGTAACAAGCATCGGCAAAATAATCATTTGTGTCCTAACGAGCATCAAATTAGGGGAGCGAGCCGCTCGCCCGCTTACCGGGGCTGCGCCGTGATAGACGCTAATTGCCAACCTCCCTGTTATTAGGAGGATATTTGTAAAGATCAAATGGGCACACGGTAATTTTCATTAATCTCACGCAGGGAAGCGAATTAAAAGCTCCATTACGATCCCTCCATTTCCACACTGCGTCCATTGTTCCGTATCGGAGCAGGATGTTCATATTAATGAGGCTGTTGTGCTACCGGCCATGAGGTGCTGCACAATAATAGTCAGCGACAGGAGCCAAATGTTTACAATCGGGGGATAAAGTAGAGGCAAGTTCACACCACACATTCACACCACACATTCCCTCCGCACGTTCACACATTCACGCTGCAAGTTCTCACCGCACGTTCACACCACACATTCACTCTGCAAGTTCTCACTGCACGTTCACACCACACATTCACTCTGCAAGTTCTCACCGCACGTTCACACCGCACATTCACTCTGCAAGTTCTCACCGCACGTTCACACCACACATTCACTCTGCAAGTTCTCACCGCACGTTCACACCACACATTCACTCTGCAAGTTCTCACCGCACGTTCACACCACACATTCACACCACACATTCCCTCCGCACGTTCACACATTCACGCTGCAAGTTCTCACCGCACGTTCACACCGCACATTCACTCTGCAAGTTCTCACCGCACGTTCACACCACACATTCACTCTGCAAGTTCTCATCGCACATTCCCTCCGCACGTTCACACCGCACATTCCCTCCGCACATTCACACATTCACGCTGCAAGTTCTCACCGCACGTTCACACCGCACATTCACTCTGCAAGTTCTCACCGCACGTTCACACCGCACATTCACTCTGCAAGTTCTCACCGCACGTTCACACCACACATTCACTCTGCAAGTTCTCACCGCACATTCCCTCCGCACATTCACACCGCACATTCCCTCCGCACATTCCCTCCGCACGTTCACACATTCACTCTGCAAGTTCTCACCGCACGTTCACACCACACATTCACGCCACACATTCCCTCCACACGTTCACACCGCACATTCACTCTGCAAGTTCTCACCGCACGTTCACACCACACATTCACTCTGCAAGTTCTCACCGCACGTTCACACCACACATTCACACCACACATTCCCTCCGCACGTTCACACATTCACGCTGCAAGTTCTCAACCGCACGTTCACACACCGCACATTCACTCTGCAAGTTCTCACCGCACGTTCACACCACACATTCACTCTGCAAGTTCTCATCGCACATTCCCTCCGCACGTTCACACCGCACATTCCCTCCGCACATTCACACATTCACGCTGCAAGTTCTCACCGCACGTTCACACCGCACATTCACTCTGCAAGTTCTCACCGCACGTTCACACCGCACATTCACTCTGCAAGTTCTCACCGCACGTTCACACCACACATTCACTCTGCAAGTTCTCACCGCACATTCCCTCCGCACATTCCCTCCGCACGTTCACACATTCACTCTGCAAGTTCTCACCGCACGTTCACACCACACATTCACGCCACACATTCCCTCCACACGTTCACACCGCACATTCACTCTGCAAGTTCTCACCGCACGTTTACACCACACATTCACTCTGCAAGTTCTCACCGCACGTTCACACCACTCATTCATGCCACACATTCCCTCCGCACGTTCACACCGCAATTCACTCTGCAAGTTCTCACCGCACGTTCACACCACATATTCACGCCACACATTCCCTCCGCACGTTCACGCCCCACATTCACTCCGCACGTTCACACCACAATTTGAGTCTCACAGCCAGGGCCTGTGGGGTACTCGGCACCGAGCCCATTCACTTCAATGGGGGATGTCACGGGTAGCGCAGCTCGGTCCGTTGCCCTGGGCGATCACCATAAAATGTGGGATATTTACAGGGGATTAAAGGATATATACAGTTTATTTGCGACTCCACCTGTGGTACCTGGTCAGGGTGACAAGCGCTGCAGAGTAGATCCTCTGAGGGGTTGTTACTGGGCAGCAAGGTGTTAAGTCTTCCACAGGCAAGACTGATCCCTCAGGGTATATGGCGGTGTAGGGGTGCAGGAGCAATAAGGCAGACACACACACAAAAGTCTCTTTCTGTACCTTTACCGATGGTATAGTTGCAGGCACGTCCCGGGAAGCTGTCAGGGTGGAGGATGCACGTCCAGTATTCCCACTGAGTAGGTGTAGGGCTTCCTTACTCCAGTTGTGTGAGTTTCTGACCTCTATGAAACAAAGTCTAACTCTGTCTTCAGTTATACGCCCAGCTGACTTTGTGGTGAGGCCTTCTCTAAGATAGAACAGTGTCTCTGTATGCAGGGCCCTGCTAGACTCCGTCTTCCTGACCCCAGTTACGTATCAGCACTGATGGGCCCCTGCGACATGAAGCCCCACAGGGTCTCCGGTATCTCCTACTAGTCGTGTAGATGCTAGCAAGCTCGGACCCGGTGTCCAGTGGTGCAGAGTAGAGGTAAGCGATCAATGCTGTTTCAACCTCTGTCACTCTCTTTTCCCTTCCACTCGCCTTTCGTCCTTCTTCGACCTTCAGCATAAGCACACTCTAGCAGTAGATGGCAGGTTCTCCTTTCTCTTCACCGCTCTCAAAGTGTCGGCACGCTTGCTCACTGAAAATACCTCAGTTGACTCAGTTCTGACCAGACTTAAGTGGCTATCTCCCTCCACTCTTACTGGACTCCACAAAGTAAACTAAGTACAAGCTGTAGTCTTCAGTCTTTCTGTAACTCTCTCTCTCTCTCTCAGCTCGTCTGAGGTAAAAAACAAACACAACTACTCACTGCTCTCTAAGACGTTCTGAGGAGATCTGAGGTAACTTGAGATCTCTGGTGTTCTGAGATGTTCTGCTCTAGTCTGAGGTAACCTGAAACCTCTGGTGTTCTGAGGAGATCTGAGGTAAAATCACGTGTCTACACTGTCTTTATAAACTGCGAAAGGGCTCCCTCTGGTGGATATGGGAAATAGTGCAGATGTGTTGTGTGCATATAGGTCACTGTGGGTTTACCTTTGTTGCATCCTCCTGAGAACATGTGGCTCCAGACACAGCTGGACTACACATCCCCCCCTAGTTATCATCAGCACTCCCGGGCTGAAAAGAAATAAATTTTTATATAACATTAACATCAACAATAACTCTTCCCTTGCGGGAGGTGAGGACTCTTCAAACGTTACAATAAATACAAGTAACATATATACAGTATTTACACAAATCTTATATACATTTATACACTTGGACACTTGTTTACTAGCTTACATTTGCTAGGCCTACTCTTGGTACCTAACAGGTAACTTTCCTTTGGTCGTGCGTACTGACCTTCGTGGTGTTGCGTCAGGTATGGTAGCATTTGACCTATCTGTCCTACGTGCCGGTAAACTGTAATACTGCCTTAACCTCTCTAGGGATCTGGCAAGCATACTTGTGGCTGGGCGATGCGGTTCTGTTTTGCCAGGGATTCTTCTTCCTGAGAACCAACATCGGAAGGTTCCACGTTTTGAGATTCCATTTCTTGAGATGCTTCAGGAGCAGGTTCCTCTCGAACTATTCCTTCAGCGACAACTGGCTCAACTTGACGTTGGAGTGCTTCTTGCGGTTGGTAAAATTGAAGTACTGGAATGATCACAGCGTGCCCGATACAAGGCCAATCTGCAGGAAAATCTCCTAGGTCCGTGTGTATGACTTCACCTGGTTTCTCTTTGTCTATAACAAGTTCTTCTTCGTGAAGTTTTAACATGTCTGGACATAGTTTTAGGTGATCTCTTCATACAGTGGTGGTCGTCTTTCCTCCATCTTTGCTAATGGTACAGGTTTTCCTGTTGTCAAACTTTGAATTTTGCACGACATAGGGCTCTTTTTCCCATTGATCATCCAATTTGTGCATTCTCCTTTTTCTTTTTAGCACAATTTCTCCAGGCATAAAAGGCTTAGCTGGCGCACTTTTGTTGTAGTTCTCCTCTTGCTTTTCCCTTACTTTATTGAGACTATCTTCCACGCAGGCTTGTACCCTCCTGTACTGTTCCTGTCGGTTTGTGTCCCAATCTTCAGTAGTAACATCAGCTTCTGGTTCTACAACACCAAGTTCCAAATCCATGGGCAGCTTTCCTGGTCTTGCTCGCATAAGGTAGGCTGGAGTGCAATTGGTGGAACTCACAGGTATGTGATTGTACAGATCTACCAGGTCAGGTAGTAGGTCTGGCCACCGATTCCTCTCCTCAAGTGGTACCGTCTTCAGCAGATCAATGACTATGTGATTCATCTTCTCACAGAGACCATTGGTTTGGGGGTGGTACGGTGTGGTTCTTATCTTCTTGCATCCGTACAAATGTCAGAATTCCTTAAACAACTCGGCTTCAAAGGCAGGACCCTGATCAGTTAACACTTGCTCTGGATATCCATGGGGTCTGCAGAAATACGCTTGAAACGTCTTTGCTGCTGTTTCAGCTGTCAGATCTTTGACAGGGGCGACCACCAGGAACCTGGAGTAGTGATCCACCATCGTCAGGGCATACGAGTATCCCGACCGGCTGGGTGACAACTTGACATGGTCCAAGGCCACGATCTCCAAGGGACGAGTCGTCTTGATGGGTTGCAGGGGTGCTTTCTGGCTGCTGTAGTCTTTTCTTCGGAGGCTACAGGACACACAGTTTTTACACCATTTCTCGATGGAACTGCGCATTCCCACCCAGTAGAAACGACACTTCAGCAGGGTTTCCAGCTTCTTCCAGCCAAAGTGCCCCGCTCGATCGTGGTAGGCTTCCAACACCATTTGGATGTCCGTTCTTGGGACCACTATCTGCCACACCATCTCATGGGTTCTTGGGTTGACGTACCTACGGCACAGCTTCTTTCGGTAGATAAACAGCCGGCTTCTCTCATTCCACAGCTGCTTTGCTTGCTGAGACGCATCCTTCTCCAAGGAGGAACCTTCCTGAGTTATCAGCTCCTTGATACGGCTGACAACCAGGTCACTGTCCTGGGTCTCCTTCCAGCTGTGGTGAGGTAAAGGGTTTAACGTCTTACCACGCTGCCTCCTGCAGGCTCGTTGCTCGTGGATCATCCCATTTCTGTGGAATGCAGGTAGCTCAATCTCTTCCAGAGCATCCACTTCTTCTTCTGTGTCCGATTCATGAGGCATCCTGGATAGGGCATCAGCGTTGGCATTCTTACGGCCCGCCCTGTACTTGATTGTGAATTGATAGTTCGACAGCCGAGCCATCCAACGTTGCTCCATGGCACCCAGCTTAGCTGTTTCAAGATGTGTCAAGGGGTTATTGTCAGTGTAAGCAGTGAACTTGCTGGAGGCTAGATAATGCTTGAATCTTTCTGTAATGGCCCAGACCAGCGCCAGGAACTCCAACTTGAAGCTGCTATAGTTCTCTGGGTTTCTCTCGGTCGGGCGGAGCTTCCTGCTTGCATATGCGATGACTTTCTCGAGGCCATTTTGCTTCTGACTGAGGACAGCTCCCAATCCTTCATTGCTGGCATCAGTATACAGCCGGAACGGCTGGCTGTAGTCAGGGTAGGCTAAGATCTCATCGCCTGTCAGGATCTCCTTCATCTCCTTGAATGCCTCAGCTTGTTCTTTACCCCAGTGGAATGGAGAATTCCTGCTCTTGAGGGCTTGTCCTACCAGGAGGTCCTGCAGAGGCGCTGCTTTCTTTGTGTAGTCCTTTACAAACCTCCGGTAGTAACCTGTCAGGCCCAGGAACTGGCGCACCTCCTTGAGATTCTTCGGTTCTGGCCATTTCTGGATGGCGGTGACCTTCTCGGGGTCTGGTGCTACTCCTTCTGAGCTGACAATATGCCCCAAGTACTGTACCTTTTGTTTGAGCAGATGGCACTTTGAAGGCTTCAGTTTCATCCCGTACTTGGACAGGGACTCGAATACCTCTGCCAGGTGCTTCAGATGATCCTCATACGTCTTGGAGTACACAATTACGTCGTCCAGGTACAGCAACACGGTTTCAAAGTTGAGACGTCCCAGGCAACTCTCCATCACTCTCTGGAATGTTCCCGGGGCACTGCTGAGTCCAAACGGCATCCTGTCAAACTCACAGAGTCCCATCGGGGTGGTGAAAGCCGTCTTCTCCCGATCCTCCTCAGCCACAGCTACTTGCCAGTACCCACTAGTGAGGTCAAGGGTGGAAAAGTAGTTAGCAGTTTTTAAGGCAGCTAAGGATTCTTCAATGCGTGGTAAAGGGTATGCATCTTTATGTGTAATGCGATTCACTTGTCTGTAATCTACACACATTCTCATGCTTCCGTCCTTTTTCCTAAGACTAGAGGTGCTGCCCAGGGACTACAACTATCCCTTATCACCCCTGCTTCCTTCATGTCACGCAACATCTCCTTGGCTTTCTGGTAGTGTGCTGGAGGTATAGGCCTGTACCGCTCTTTAATGGGGGGATGGTTGCCTGTAGGGATATGATGTTGCACTCCCTTAATTGTCCCAAAGTCAAGTGGGTGTTTGCTAAATACCTGTGTGTACTCCTGTACCACCCATAGTACCCCCTGTTTCTGGTGGGCTGGAGTGGTGTCTGTCCCGACATGGAGCTGCTGACACCAATCCTCCACCTGGGTTGCTGGGTCATTATCCTCCGCTGGTTGGGAGGAGGCTAAGGACTCGGTCGTGAGAATAGAGTTGTTATCTACGGTATGTAATTTAGCAACAGTGGCATATCGTGGTAAGTTCACTTCATCTTCTCCCCAGTTGAGAAGACGTACTGGTACTCTCCCATTTCGTACTTCCACTACCCCTCTGGCAGTCAAGAATGTAGGTCTGTGCTCTGAACAATGGAGCTCTACTACTGCTTGGTAGTTCTGTCCTCTCAGACCTATTGCTGCTCTACACCATATAAGCATTTCACTCATTGGGGGTATGACAATGGGGTTCGGGTCTGTCACCCGTACATTACCAATTTCACCATCTGTCAGCTTCGCTTGCTGCTGGCACATCAGGGCCCGGATCTCCCTCTGGATCACTCCCTTTGCTTTGGCTTGGCAACTTCGGCGAGCTGTTGGAGCAAAAACACAACTTCTCCCAGACAGTTACTAATAATGTTAGTACCTAAAACCACATTTAAGCCATTTTCCTCATTTACAGTTTTTACTACAAAGAGTCCCTGGTCCTTCAGCTCCACTGTGCCCACCTTTACGTCCACGTTTTTGGCTCCGAGTATATCAACAGGGAGACCATTAGAGGCGTACACAGCAAAGTCAAGGCTCGGGGGCTGGAGACTGTCCATGGACCAAAACTTATTATACAGGACATCAGGTATGATGGTCACCTGAGATCCAGTGTCCAGCAGGGCAGGGATTGCAATCCCGTCCAGGATGATGGACAGGTAAGGTCTTCCTCCCACAAACCTGCGGTTCCAGTCTGAGGGGCCTGAAGAGTCTAGTCCTGGGTGTTGGCCCTCGGACCCAGGATCTGCTCGTTTAAAGGACACTGTCGGGCTAGATGACCTTCTCTGTTGCAACGGTAGCAGACGATCTCTCGGCAAGGATGGTGCTGATCGGGGGTCGCTCCTGGGGGTGGTGTTGTCCTCCTCCGGTGGGGCGATGTCCTCCTCCTCCTCCGGCTCATCCAAGGGACATCCTCTGGGCAGTCAGCTAGCAGGATCTTTCCTTCTTCCTCCATCGGTAGTTGCAGGGCACTCATTACAGTGGCCAGGTTTTTGGTCAGCTGGCGCACTTCTGAGCGCAGACAGTCCAACTCAGTAGGGGGCGCCACCTGCGTTTTGGCTTCCGCCACCAGCGGGGAAAAGGTGGATGCTGCTGGCTTTAGAGTGGCTTCACCCGGGTGACTCTGGGTTGCCACCTCGGGCTTCTCCAGGGGTCGCAGTCCTTTTATAGCCATATCCTTTAGGGCATCAAAGGTAGCGTCAGGATGATCCAAGGACCACCAGTGCACAGTTCTGCTTTCAGCTTGGGACCTCAGTCCCCGTACAAATTGTTCCTTTAACATTTTATTTTCATTGATGGCACTTATAGGGTTGACCTGTTTGAGAGCTCGCAGAGCCCCCTGTAGTCGGCAGACGTAGTCCCTAATACTGTCATCTGGTTTCTGGGAGCATTGGTAAAACCTCATCCGGAGATCTGTTTCAGTGCGGTCCTCAAAGATAGTCTGTAGCTTTAAGAAAATTGAAAGCACTGATTCCTGGTCTGCAGCTGTCCAAGTCTCTATTTCACTTTCTGCAGCACCAGTCAGTTGTCCCACTACCACTGCAGCTCTTTGTTTCTCTGACATAGGGTACATGTCCATTATGCTGCATATTTTTCGCTTGAACCCTGACAGGGTGTCTGGCTTACCGCTATACTGAGGGAGCCACTTTGCTCCAGGCAGGTATGGCAGCGTCAGCGGTACTATCGGGGCCACCGGGCCTGGTGAGGGGCCAACGTTTCCATCCTGCGCGGCAGCGCCGGTGGGTGAGTCATCGGATCGGTCGCCCTCGGCCGCGCTGTCAGCTTGTGGCTGCGACATGTCTGCGCCCTCCTAGTTAAGCGTGGCCTACCTTCTCTGAAGCCTGCAGCTTCCTCCGGCTTCAGTAGTCAGCGGGACCTGCATCGCCTGCGCTCTGATGTCAGAGCGTTCACCGAAGCTCTCCACAGGACCTGCCGCTGTATCAGCGTTGGGGGCGTGTCCGGGACTCAGCACGCTTTCTGCAGGTACGCCCCTTCTCTGCACTGTAGCGCTGCAATTTGGCGGGCAGTGGTGGACAATTGGCGCCAAAAATCACAACAACAGCAATACAGTCTCTTTGCACAAAAACAGTCCACTTCAGGCACACAGGACTCATATATAGCGAGCTTCGTATCCTGTTCATGACGCCAAGTTAAGATGAGTCGCACAGCCAGGGCCTGTGGGGTACTCGGCACCGAGCCCGTTCACTTCAATGGGGGATGTCACGGGTAGCACAGCTCGGTCCGTTGCCCTGGGCGATCACCATAAAATGTGGGATATTTACAGGGGATTAAAGGATATATACAGTTTATTTGTGACGCCACCTGTGGTACCTGGTCAGGGTGACCAGCGCTGCAGGGTAGATTCGCTGAGGGGTTGTTACTGGGCAGCAAGGTGTTAAGTCTTCCACAGGCAAGACTGGGTCCCTCAGGGTATATGGCGGTGTAGGGGTGCAGGAGCAATAATGCAGACACACACACAAAAGTCTCTTTCTGTACCTTTACTGATGGTAGTTGCAGGCACGTCCCGGGAAGCTGACAGGGTGGAGGATGAACGTCCAGTAATCCCACTGAGTAGGTGTAGGGCCTCCGTTCTCTTGTATGTGTGTGAGTTTCTGACCAGTATAGAACGAAGTCTAACTCTGTCTTCACTTATACGCCCGGCTGACTTTGTGGTGAGGCCTTCTCTTGCATAGAACAGTGTCTCTGTATGCAGGGCCCTGCTAGACCCCCGTTTTCCTGACCTCGGTTACGTATCAGCACTGCTGGGCCCCTGCGACTTGTAGTCCCACAGGGTCTCCGGTATCTCCTACTAGTCGTGTAGATGCTAGCAAGCTCGGACCCGGTGTCCGGTGGTGCAGAGTAGAGGTAAGCGATCAAAGCTGTTTCAACCTCTGTCACTCTCTTTTCCCTTCCACTCGCATTTCGTCCTACTTCGACCTTCAGCATAAGCACACTCTAGCAGTAGATGGCAGGTTCTCCTTTCTCTTCACCGCTCTCAAAGCGTCGGCACGCTTGCTCACTGAAAATACCTCAGTTGACTCAGTTCTGACCAGACTTAAGTGGCTATCTCCCTCCACTCTTACTGGACTCCACAAAGTAAACTAAGTACAAGCTGTAGTCTTCAGTCTTTCTGTAACTCTCTCTCAGCTCGTCTGAGGTAAAAAACAAACACAACTACTCACTGCTCTCTAAGACGTTCTGAGGAGATCTGAGGTAACCTGAAACCTCTGGTGTTCTGAGGAGATCTGAGGTAACTCACGTGTCTACACTGCCTTTATAAACTGCGAAAGGGCTCCCTCTGGTGGATATGGGAAATAGTGCAGATGTGTTGTGTGCATATAGGTCACTGTGGGTTTACCTTTGTTGCATCCTCCTGAGAACATGTGGCTCCAGACACAGCTGGGCTACACATCCACTCTGCACGTTCACACATTCACTCTGCAAGTTCTCACCGCACGTTCACTCCGCACATTCCCTCTGCAAGTTCTCACATTCACTCCGCACGTTCACACCACACATTTACTCCTCACTAGACTTGAGCGAAACAGGTCGGTCAGATTAAAAAAAACACCGGCTTTCGCCAAAGTCGTAAGGTCGGCCATGCGTTCGGCGGCCCGAGCGCCAAAGTCGGTTTTCCCAGAATGCTTGAAGGTCCTTTTCTCAGTCAATGAGCAAGAACGCAGACTGTGGGCAACGAGATCACATGGGCAGCGTCCACCTCCATCTTAGAGAAGGGCATTGCAGTGATTGGCTTGCTTTGGGGGGCGTCATAGTGTCTATAAAAGCCCTGACCGCCGACCTCCATTTTACTTCTGCCGATATTTACAGTAGGGAGAGGTTGCTGACGCTGTTTATCAGTAGGGAGAGAGTTAGGGCTGGAAAGAGAAGTTCTTCTGTGCTTGTGTGTCACGCTGTCACTGCATACAGGAGGTCCGGGGTCTATGCTGACCCTAAGCAGGGGCCCTGACTAATCCCTCTACCTGGAGGTACTGTTGATGGTACAGAGGTCCAGGCCGCCAGCGTAACCCTATCTCCTGCAAATCCCTGACCCTCAGTAATCTAGTCCTGAGAAGGACCCCGATCACAACCACAGGGGACTGGAAGATATATGCCTAAACACAGTAATAGACGAACGAAACAGTACAAGGGGTAAACTAAAATCCACCTTGCATACAAAACTCACTCCACAACAACAGAGGGAACACCAACGGGTACGGAGATAAATGATAAAGCGAGGAGGGGAAAAAACCACACCAGGTACTCTTCACTTCAGACTTCACAATACCACGATCCGCTCTGCTGGTCTGCATGAATGCTTTCACCGACACATTCCTAGCAGACCGGCAGGTATTTGAAGGAATCTCATTACTGCAGCATTAACTGCAGCTGGGCGAGGCTGGGCCTCGTCTAGCACAGAGAGAGAGAGAGAATTAACTCCCTCACTGCCGAAAAACACCAAGCACCAAAAACTCAGCTGCGAGAAGTCAGGTTGTGTAATCGCGACGATCTTCGTGGCGACACACCCGTGACAGTACCCCCCCTTCTACGAGGGGCCTCCGGACCCTCAGAGCCAGGTTTATCCGGGTGAGTCGTGTGAAAGGCCCGAATTAATCGGTCTGCGTTAATATCCGACGCAGGAACCCACCTCCTCTCCTCAGGACCATACCCCTTCCAATGAACCAGGTACTGAAGGGACCGGCGGTTAAGACGTGAATCGATGATTTTCGACACCTGAAACTCCAAGTTACCATTGACCACCACAGGAGGAGGAGGTAAAGGTGACGGTATCACCGGCGCCACATACCTCTTAAGCAAAGCTCTGTGGAACACGGTGAATTTTAAACATAGGGGGGAGGTCAAGACGGAATGCCACCGGATTAATTATAGAACTGATCCTGTACGGCCCGATGAACCTGGGACCCAGTTTCCAAGAGGGAACCTTAACTTTTATAGTTTTGGTAGACAACCATACCCGATCGTTCACATATAGGTCTGGACCAGACACTCTCCTCCTGTCAGCCATACGTTTGTATCGATTCCCCATAGTACTCAGATTATTCAGCACTCCTCTCCACACTGAAGCAAGTGACGACGAGAAACGCTCCTCCTCCGGAACCCCCGAACAGCCCCCCCCATTGAAAGTACAAAACTGGGGATGAAAACCATATGCCCCAAAAAAACGGGGACTTACCAGTGGACTCGCTCCGCCTATTGTTAAGAGCAAATTCCGCCAGAGGCAAGAAAGAAGCCCAGTCCTCCTGGTTCTCTGACACAAAACACCGGAGATATGTCTCCAAACTCTGGTTCAGACGTTCTGTCTGACCATTGGTCTGCGGATGAAAAGCCGATGAAAACGACAACTGCATCCCCCGCCGTGTACAAAATGCCTTCCAGAATTTGGACACAAACTGAGACCCTCGATCCTACACCACATCGGAGGGTACCCCGTGAAGCCTCACAATCTCCCCAATGAACACCTGCGCCAGAGTTTTAGCATTAGGAAGAGCAGGAAGAGCGATAAAATGAGCCATCTTGCTGAACCTGTCCACTACAACGAGTATGACTGTTTTACCCGAAGACGGCGGGAGGTCCGTAATAAAGTCCATAGACAGATGAGTCCAAGGACACTCCGGGATCTTCAAAGGTAAGAGGGCCCCAGACGGACGGGTATGTGGGGTCTTAGAGCGCGCACAAACCCCACAGGACGCAACAAAAGTTACCACCTCCCTATGTAAGTTAGGCCACCAAAACCGGCGCGAGAGGAGATCCACAGTTGCTTTACTCCCTGGGTGGCCTGCCAAAGCTGAGTTATGGTGTGCCTCGATCACCTTTTGTCGCAAGTGATCTGGAACAAACAGTCTCCCTGGAGGTCCTACAGGGGCGCCCCCCTGAGCCTCCAATACCTCCTTCTCAAGCTCAGAGCATACAGCCGACACCACCACCCCCTCCTGAAGGATCGGAACCGGGTCATCCGTCTTCCCGGCCTCAGGGAAACTACGAGATAAGGCATCCGCCTTTACATTTTTTGACCCAGGACGATATGTGACAACAAAATTAAACCTGGTAAAAAACAACGACCATCGAGCTTGTCTGGATTCAGACGTTTTGCGGACTCTAAATATAGCAGGTTCTTGTGATCGCTGATGACGGTGACCGGGTGGACTGCCCCTCCAAAAAATGACGCCACTCCTCAAAAGCCAACTTAATGGCCAAGAGTTCCCTATTGCCGACATCGTAATTCCTCTCAGCGGACGACAATTTTTTAGAGAAGAAAGCGCACGGGTGCCACTTACCAGGGGACGAACCTTGAGATAATACCGCACCCACCCCTACCTCGGAAGCGTCTACCTCCACAATGAACGGCTGTGACGCATCCGGTTGAATGAGTATAGGAGCCGAAGCAAAACATTTTTTCAAGGAGGAAAACGCTTGACAAGCCTTGTCAGACCACCTAGAAAAATCCATCCCTTTTTTAACATAGTAACATAGTTATTACGGTTGAAGGAAGACTTTAAGTCCATCTAGTTCACCCCATATCCTATCCTAACCTGCCCTAACATGTTGATCCAGAGGAAGGCAAAAAAAAACCAAGTGGCAAACAGTAAGCTTCACATTGGGGAAAAAAATTCCTTCCCGACTCCACATCCGGCGATCAGACTAACTCCCTGGATCAACGCAGTATCTAGGAAACTAGTGAATATAGCCTGTAATATTATACTTTTCATCCAGTCCCTTCTTACATGTTAGTAGTGAATCCCTCATTACAACATTAGACGGCAGAGAGCTCCATAGTCTCACTGCTCTTACAGTAAAGAATCCGCGTCTGTGATTATGGCTAAACCTTCTTTCCTCCAGACGTAGAGGATGCCCCCTTGTCCCCGTCACAGGTCTAAGAGTAAAAAGATCATTAGAAAGGTCTTTGTACTGTCCCCTCATATATTTATACATTGTAATAAGATCACCCCTAAGCCTTCGTTTTTCCAAACTAAATAACCCCAAGTGTAATAACCTGTCCTGGTATTGCAGACCCCCCAGTTCTCTAATAACCTGTCCTGGTATTGCAGACCCCCCAGTTCTCTAATACCCTGTCCTGGTATTGCAGACCCCCAGTTCTCTAATAACCTGTCCTGGTATTGCAGACCCCCCCCAGTTCTCTAATAACCTGTCCTGGTATTGCAGACCCCCCAGTTCTCTAATACCCTGTCCTGGTATTGCAGACCCCCAGTTCTCTAATAACCTGTCCTGGTATTGCAGACCCCCCAGTTCTCTAATAACCTGTCCTGGTATTGCAGACCCCCCAGTTCTCTAATAACCTTGGTCGCTCTTCTCTGCACCCGCTCCAGTTCAGCTATAGGTACTGCCACTGTGTCGACCCGCCACCACAATTGTGGATTACCAGGGCAATGGGGTACTCAGAGCCGAGCCCATGGAAGTCTATGGGGTTTGTCACAGGTAGCTGTGGCTCGGTCTGTGGCCCTGGCGGTCTGGCGTATGTTGGGGGCTATATTTACAGGGGATAGATTTATATACAGTTCGTGACGCCACCTGTAGTCTTCTGGTAATTTGTACCAGCGCTGCTGTAGATCTCTGAGGGGATGGTGAGGCAGCTAGATGTCGGGTCCCCTACAGGTGGGACTGGTCCCTCAAAGTCTATGAAGTTAGTGTAGTCGGGTGCAGATAAATAACACAGTCTCACACGGTCAGCGTCTTTCCATACCTTTACTTGTAAGATGTTCAGGCAGGTCCCAGGGAGGCTGATCCAAGGAGAGTGTATTTTGAGACAGCAGCTGGACAAGTTAGGGGCCTCCTTTACTTCAACACGATGAGTACAACCAGCCTGAAGCGTAGTTCCCTCAATAACTCCAGCTAATCCATAGCTGTACTGCCCAGTCAGTTTTGTGGTAGGAGCCTTCCTGTGAGAGAGCTGAATTCCTTTCTTGCTGATCAGGCTCAAAGTCTTCACTCCCCCTGACCCCAGTTACGTACTGACTATTTGGGGCTGTTTGCCGCGACCTAAGGTCCGGTAAATCCCTGGTTTTCTTACCACTATGCTTGAAGCTAATAGTGATCCTTCGGTCCCCAGTGACCGGTTGCAATGTGCAGGACTTCTTCAATCCAAAAGCACTTTTCCAATAATCTTTCCACTGTGCCTTTCGCCTTGTCCTCGCTTGTAGCATAAACACTCACACTTGCAAAAAGTCGGGTAATCACTCCCTTCTTCTCTTCCTTTAGAGTTAGTTACAGATTCTCAGTTATCCACTAGGCAGGAGCACGTCTCTGAACCTTTCACTGTCCTTGAGACAGGTGACTGAAGTAATTCTGCACTAAGCTTCTTCTTTCTTTGTCAATGTATTCAGGTGAGGTACAGCTCTGACTAGGCTGAGGTGAACTAGACCACCTGTACTAGCCTCCACTTTCTGAACTGATGATGAGAGCAGGCTGGACGACTTCCTCCCTCCAGCTAAACTCCAGACGTCTCCTCTGTCCGAAGACAGGAAACTGACTATCTAAATCACTCAACCAATATACACCCTGACCACTCCCTAACAAGTAACTACACTACCCTAAGGGTGTGTCTAGTGTATGTTGAGTGAATGGGTATTGAGCATTAAACTGCTGTCTCGCCACACACTCTCCAGGGTACTGCGTGTGCCTAACACCAGGGCTACACACCACACTACACAATCCCGCTAGCGATCTCGTTAGCGTCGCATACTAATGAGATCGCTAGCGGGATTGTTTCTATATCGCTAGTGTCGGCCACATTTAGCGATATCGTTAAGGACGCTATCGCGGTTAGCGATCTCCTTAACGACTTTAGCGGTACAAAAGTACCGCTAAATCGCTAAAAAAGGTGCCACACTCAGCGATTAGATACTTACCCAGCGGGGCGCCAGCGACGAAAATAGGGTCCGGAACGATTCCAGCGACGAGCGAGATCACAGCAGGAAGCTCGTCGCTGGCAGATGCCGCACACTACAACAATGCTAACGGGATCGCTAAATAGTGACGTTTTTTAGCGATCCCGTTAGCGATGTTGTTTAGTGTGGCATACCCTTATGTCTTTCTTATACACCGGAGACCAGAACTGCACACAGTATTCTAAGTGTGGTCGCACCAGTGACTTGTATAGAGGTAAAATTATGTTCTCCTCATGAGCATCTATGCCTCGTCTAATGCATCCCATTATTTTATTTGCCTTGGCAGCAGCTGCCTGACATTGGCCACTAAATGTGAGTTTGTCGTCCACCCATACACCCAAGTCTTTTTCAGTGACAGTTTTGCCCAGTGTTTTACAATTAAGCACATAATTATACATCTTGTTTGTTCTACCCAAGTGCATGACCTTACATTTATCCCCATTAAAGCTCATTTGCCATTTATCAGCCCAAGCTTCTAGTTTACATAAATCCTCCTGTAATATAAAATTATCCTCCTCTGTATTTATTACCCTGCAGAGTTTAGTGTCATCTGCAAATATTGAAATACTACTCTGTATGCCCCTACAAGTCATGTCTGTGAGAGGCTTAACTATGGACGAGAAATTACGAATACATTTCCGGTAGTAGTTAGCAAACCCCAGGAAACGTTGTAGTGCCTTAAGATCCTCTGGCAGATCCCACTCAAGAACTGCCCGCACTTTCCCAGGGTCCATACGAAAACCGGACGCTGACACCAGGAAACCTAAAAACTGAAGTTCCTGTACGGCGAACACACACTTTTCCCATTTGGCGTACAGTTTATTATCCCGCAAGATCTGCAACTCCTGCCTAACATGCTCCTGATGAGACACCAGATCCGGCGAGTAAATTAAGATGTCATCCAGATATATGACAACAAACTGTCCCACCAGGCGGAGAAAAATGTCATTAACAAAGTGTTGGAACACCGCCGGGGCATTAGTCAGACCAAATGGCATGACAAGGTTCTCATAATGCCCCTCCGGAGTGTTAAACGCCGTCTTCCATTCATCCCCTCCTTCATCATAATCAGATTGTACGCCCCCCTGAGATCCAACTTAGAGAATCATTTGGCGCCCACGATCTGATTGAAGAGATCGGGAATAAGTGGCAGCGGATACGGATCTCGGACCGTAATCCGATTAAGTTCACGGAAATCCAGGCAAGGGCGTAGGCCTCCATCTTTCTTCTTCACAAAGAAGAACCCCGCGGCCACCGGGGAAGATGAAGGTCTAATATGCCCTTAGCCAGACTCTCTGAAATATAATCCTTCATGGCCTGCCTCTCAGGACCAGAAAGGTTATACAACCTAGATTTCGGTAACTTGGCCCCAGGGAGCAATTTAACAGAACAGTCATACACTCGATGAGGAGGTAGTTCTTGACACCCTTTCTCCGAGAATACATCCTCAAAGTCCACCAGAAATGGAGGTAAGGTCCTAGGAGCGACCGCACCGATGACCGTATTCATGCAGTTTTTATTACAGAATTCACTCCATTGGCTTATCTCTCTGGATTGCCAATTAATAACCGGGTTATGCTTAGTTAACCAAGGAAGGCCCAACACTATAGGAGTGGGAAGACCCTCCAACACGTAACAAGACAACAGTTCTTTATGTATCGCCCCCACTCGAAGATCAATGTTATGCACTGCTTGCAAAAAACTACCCTGACCGAGAGGTCTGGCGTCGATCGAGAATATGGGGATGGGTTTAGCCAATACACTCAGTCGCATACCTTGAACCCGGGCAAACCGAGCGTCCACCAGATTAGCCCCGGCCCCACTATCCAGAAGAACAGATATCCTCTCAGTTCTAGTACCCACCACCACCTCCGCCGGTACGAGGAATTGAGACGGACCTAGGGACGAAATACCTACTCCCAGATTGCCGTCCACCACACAACCTGGGATCAATAGTTTTCCGGCGACTTCTCACTCTGCAAAGGATGGGATGGACACCCCCCAATAAAATGTCCCTTTCTCCCGCAGAAGAAACACCTTCCTGTCTTGTGGCGCACTGCCGATCCCCTCCCCCGGAATGATGTCCCTCCTAACTGCATCGGCTCTTCTGGACTGACCAGGGGAACCTCCATATAAGGGGCCCTAGTAGAAGGTGGAGTCATCACAGGGGGCGGAGTTACCCCGCACCTCTCCCGAAGCCGTCTGTCAATGCGAATAGCAAGGGCCATAGCGGCTTCCAGTGACGTGGGAGGGTCATACTGTGCCAGCACATCCTTTAATTTGTCAGATAAACCTTGACAAAACTGGCTCCTAAGAGCCGGGTCATTCCACTGGGTGTCCGTGGCCCACCTACAGAACTCCGAACAGAATTCCTCCGCCGGACGATCTCCCTGCTGTATCTTACGTAACTTAGATTCAGCAAGAGAGATCCGTTCCGGGTCATCATATACAAGACCCAGAGCTGCGAAAAACCTATCCACTGACTGGAGAGCCGGGGAGAGAGAGAACGCCCAGGATTGGGGGTCCCCTTGTAGGAGCGAGATGACAATCCCCACCCTTTGTTCTTCACTCCCCGATGACCGAGGTCGCAGCGAAAGTACAATTTACATGCCTCCAGGAAAGCAAAAAACTTGTCCCGCCCCCCAGTGAACCTGTCAGGGAGAGCTACTTTAGGTTCTGGACCGGCTTGCTCCAGGGGATACAAAACCTTGGACTTAACGTCCGCCAGCTCCATGGACAAACTCTGCAACTGCCGAGCTAGACTGGCTACTGGATCCATGGTGGCTGGAGAAAATCTTTAGTGCGGGTCGGTGAAAATGTCACGCTGTCACTGCATACAGGAGGTCCGGGGTCTATGCTGACCCTAAGCAGGGGCCCTGACTAATCCCTCTACCTGGAGGTACTGTTGATGGTACAGAGGTCTAGGCCGCCAGCGTAACCCTATCTCCTGCAAATCCCTGACCCTCAGTAATCTAGTCCTGAGAAGGACCCCGATCACAACCACAGGGGACTGGAAGATATATGCCTAAACACAGTAATAGACGAACGAGACAGTACAAGGGGTAAACTAAAATCCACCTTGCATACAAAACTCACTCCACAACAACAGAGGGAACACCAACGGGTATGGGGATAAATGATAAAGCGAGGAGGGGAAAAAACCACACCAGGTACTCTTCACTTCAGAATACCACGATCCGCTCTGCTGGTCTGCATGAATGCTTTCACCGACACATTCCTAGCAGACCGGCAGGTATTTGAAGGAATCTCATTACTGCAGCATTAACTGCAGCTGGGCGAGGCTGGGCCTCGTCTAGCACAGAGAGAGAGAATTAACTCCCTCACTGCCGAAAAACACCAAGCACCAAAAACTCAGCTGCGAGAAGTCAGGTTGTGTAATCGCGACGATCTTCGTGGTGACACACCCGTGACATTGTGCTGATAGCAATTGTGCTGTTTAGTTAGTGTGCAGTGACAGGGGAGGATTTTCTTGTGTGCAGCAGCGCTGGTTATTAGGCTGCCTGATAGCGGTATTGCTGTGTGTACACTGCTGTGCAGACTGCTTTTTACACAGCACTAATACTTTTATTCTTTTTTTCTGCACAGTTACCGAGCGTTCATTTTTTCCCACACCGTATAGAGTTGTACGCTGCTCACACACTACCGTGTACCGGCTGGTATCACGGACAAATACATGCTGACTATCTGTGTGTGACTCCGGAAATATATACAGAGATTTACAATTTCCCCTACACTATATACAGCTGTACGCTCCTCATACAGTACCATATATCTGCAGGTATTTTTGGCACATTTTCCCAAACATGAGGAAGTATGGTGGAAGAGGCCACGGACGTAGGCGTGGGGGGCCAGCTGGTACTGATGGTGGTGGTGGTGGTGCATCTGCTGTTAGTGGCAAAAGCACAATAGCACCTAAGGCAGGAGGTGTTGAGCCTGCGTCATCGTCTGGCTCCAGAAGGCCTGAAGGGCTCTGTGATGATATTGCAAGCTTCATGTCTTGTGCTGTTGCTAGAACTACAACCCCCTTCCCCCCCCCTGTCAGCCTGCACTCAGGCAGTGTAATGTGAGCTGCCAGTGCTGGAAGTTTTCCCGCTTCACCGCAGGGGTCCTGCATTGTCCGAACACGTGCTTTCTTCCTATAGCAGCCATGTTGGAGTATTCATTCTTTTTTGGTTAATAACACGGTGGGAGCATTCGCTAGAAACACGAACGTCACTGTGTTGAACCATGCACCGACGGGCATCGTTCCCGTGGTACCGGTGAACCCGTAACTCCAACAGAGCCCGAGAAATGGAATTCTCGGGTGCCCCATGAGCTATGTCACCCAAGTTTGGGTTCATTTGAACCATTATTTCAAAGCAAGATCATTGATAGGTCTGCCATTATTCTGCTAGAGTTCCCCGCTGAGTTATGAACCTTATGATATCGCAGAGCTCAAACCATAGCTTGCAGCCAGGGGAGGTGGCCAGAGGACCAGCCCTTTTTGTGAGGTCAGAAGCTGACATGCATAAGTCTTACAGTGAAGTTCCTTAGTAAGTTTTCTTTCTGGTGGGATGTGCTGAGTAAGAGATCTACCAATGAACTATGACGTGTGGCTCCTTCCCCCAGCCTGGCTTGCCTGTAATGATCTAACAACCATGTGAGTTATCTTTCATTCTTAATCCCATTTTATTTTATAACTGCATCTGTACATAACGATATTGTCTCAGTTTGTTACATCTTTTTATATTATATAAGCATTGCCTGTTTTTAAGGAATAAACCTATAAATTTATTAGTTTGTTTCTCCTGCTCTATAAACGAATCTGCACGTGCCTGAAGTACTACGCTACTGTTTTGGGGTTGCTACGGACCCTCTTGATAAATTGTTCATCAAAAGCCGTAGCTGGTGGCAGCTAAAAGGAAAGGGGTGTAAAGTGTTAGTCTATTGGGTGGCGCTGGCAGTGACGGAACGGGTCTTATAAGGGTATTGCCTGGCTGCAGCCAGGAGTAATTATAATTCCCTCACTGCAGCGTGCCCAATAGCCAGCACACATCCAAGTGACCCGTCTGGCGACTAATTATCCTAGGTGCAGTTCCCTGACTGACCTGAGGGTAAGGGGGCGCCAGAGAGCTGCAAGTTCCTAAGTGGAAGTGGGATAGTTATAAATCCCTGCAGTTTACTGGGTCGGACGGCAGCAGCCGTCGTGTGTGTGCACGTTCCATCACATGTGGTGGCAGCGGTGGGATCACAAGCCGTGACCCCCGGGCTACCGTGTGGCGGACTGTGTGCCCGTTCATCACATATTGGTGGCAGCAGTGGGATCACAAGCCGTGACCCCCGGGCTACCGTGTGGCGGACTGTGTGCCCGTTCATCACATATTGGTGGCAGAGCGGTGGGATTATAGAGCATTAGTGATCTGGTTTGAGCAATCATTCCATTCACTAAAAAACTTGCACGGTTCTTCAGCGACCCTGCAACTAAAGTTTTGGAGAACAGACTCAGTGTTTATTAGTCCTGAGACAATTGTGTGTACTTGCGGTTACCCCTCCCTTCTCTTTGTTTTTCTATCCTATCTTTTATTTGGCAAACATGGCTACAATAGGAGCAAGTTGGTACAAACTGCAGAAAAGGGACACTCTTGCTGGAATATGCATTTCCCGAGGCCTTGACCCCAGGGGCCAAACCAAAGCTCAACTGATCAAGGTCCTGATGCCACAGGACCACGCTGAGAGCGAGGAGGGCACAGAAGCCGGCCCAAGCCAAGGTGGGGCGGCAGCAGAGGCCCAAACCCTGCAGGCTTACAACCAGGGCGGGATGGACCCTTACCTGCAGGCGGCCCTGGAGGAACTCCCCACCGACGACCGGGGGGAGCGCCTGAAGCTGATTCAGCAATACCAGCAGGAGGCCCGAGCCGAGCGCCAAGCCCAGCGAGAGGCTGAGAGAGCCGAGCGGGAGGCTGAGAGAGCCCGAGCCGAGCGGGAAAGCCCAAGCGCAGAGAGCCCATGAGCTGGAGATGGTTCAGCGAGGGGCAATGCCCTCCACAGCTCAGAGCAGTGTGCCCAGCAGCACTCAGAGTCCCAAGCCCCGGCCGGAGCACTTTCCCGTGATGGAAAAGGACGGAGACTTGGACACTTTTCTGCGGGCCTTTGAGAAAGTCTGCAGACAGTACTGGCTGCCTGACAACCAATGGGCCAGGTACTTGACCCCCGGGCTAAAGGGCAAAGCTTTGGAGGCGTTCGCTTCCCTCGCGCCAGATCAAGACAGTGACTATGAGGCCATCAAGCAGGCCCTGATTGCCAAGTACCAGCTAACCCCTGAGGTATACCGAAAGAAGTTCCGGAACCTCCAACGTGGCCCACACGACAGTTATAGCGATGTGGTGCAAGGACTCAGGAACCACTTTGACCAGTGGATCCAGGGACTGTCAGTTGACACCTATGCGGAGCTGAAAGACCTGATGATCAAAGACCAGTTCCTGCATCTGTGCCCAGCTGAGGTCCGACAGTTCATCCTGGACCGAGAACCAGAGGACGCGGTCACAACAGCCCGGATCGCCGACAGCTATGAGGCCAACCGGAAACCCGAGGTGCGGAAGCCCGTCGCCGCCCGCTGGGGAGGGGGTAAGCCTGCAACCAACCCCAGTGCCCCTGCCAGTCGTCCCTCTGGAGGCACTATCCCCTTTGCCAGCGCCAGGCCTACATCAGACCCCCGCCAGTGTTTCTCCTGTAAAAGGACTGGTCACATCAGCGCCACCTGTCCGGAGAGGCAGAAGAACCCCCCAGCCAAGGCCTCCGGGCCCAACGCCTCTGTTCTTTTGGTGGGTGGTGTGGTGGGGAGGGTTGATGACAACGTGCAGCCCGTCCGCGTGGGGGCCCGTCTTGCTACAGGCCTCAAGGACACCGGGGCTGAGCGAACCCTCATCCGACCCGAACTGGCGGCCCCTGAAGAGTTGATTCCGGGGAAAACCCTAACTGTCACAGGGATTGGGGGTGTCCACTACCCCTTGCCGATAGCCCGAGTTTTCATTGACTGGGGTACCGGGAGCGGGGTGAAGGAAGTGGGGGTGTCCGAAAACCTGCCCACTGATGTTTTATTGGGGACTGATCTGGGGAGGATGGTGGCGTACTATGTCCCTGACACCCCTTCCCAATCTGATGATAAGGTTAACGTTAACCATGATGTTGATGATGATGGGAAACTGATTGTGTTACCTGCTAATGCTTTGCGAAGTGATGATGCAACTGATAACCTTTCTTTCCCTAGGACTGATGTTGATAGTGATGTATCTGTGCCATCTGAATCTGTTAACCCTTTCTCTGAAGTGGTAGATGTGTCCACAGGTACAGGAGCGTTCAGTCCTGTCGCTCTGCGGAGTGAGACGGCTGAGGAACCCCTAGCAGGAGCAAGCGACAGTGCTCAAGGAAATGGGGAGGTGCATGGGAACCGGGAGGAAGGTGACGCCATGACACGGACCAGTGCCACCGAGGAAGGTAACTGGCCCATAAGTAGCACTGCTCCTGAAGTGTTGGGGGTGGATGGGGAGGTAGAGCCCATAGCAGCGCAGGCTGATGGGTCTATAGAAATCCCCGGGGAGACTGCATATGTAGCTGCTGTCACCCGCAGTCAGAGTGCCCGGATCGCAGGTAGCGCCCTGCCATCTGGACCCTCCTCCGCTACAGGAGAGACTGAACCAGAGGTGGACCCAGAGCCGGTCCCAGAGGGTCCCAGTGAGGAAGGAACCCTGACGTCACTTCTGGCTGCCTCCAGCCAGGAGTTCCAGGCCGCTCTGCACTCAGATGCGAGCCTGGGGAACTTGAGGCACCTCGCCGAGACGCCCACCTCTGTGACTGATAAGGAGAGGGTGTTCTGGGAACGAGGAAGGTTGTACCGGGAGACAGTACCCGGAGTTCCCAAAAGGAGTTGTTGAGGGAAAAACAGCTGGTCGTCCCGCACCAGTTCCGAGGTGAGTTGTTGAGGATTGCCCATGAGATTCCACTTGCTGGACACTTGGGGATTAGCAAAACTAAGGCACGGCTGTCTCAACACTTCTATTGGCCCAAGTTGGGGACAGATGTGACTAACTACTGCCGCTCCTGTATCACCTGTCAAAGACTGGGGAAGGCGGGGCCTGCTCTTAAGGCTCCCCTGATCCCGTTGCCAGTGATAGAGGAGCCTTTCCAGAGGATCGCGGTGGACATTGTGGGCCCGCTGGCCGTCCCCAGCAGCTCTGGAAAGCAATACATCCTGACTGTGGTAGACTACGCTACCCGGTACCCGGAGGCAGTAGCTCTGTCCTCAACTAGGGCAGATAAGGTGGCGGATGCACTGGTGACCATCTTTTCACGGGTAGGATTTCCCAGGGAGATGCTTACCGATCAAGGGACTCAATTTATGTCTCGCCTAATGAAGGCTCTCTGCAGCAAAATGCAGGTGACGCGTATGGTATCGAGTGCGTATCACCCACAGACCAATGGTTTGTGTGAGCGCTTTAACGGTACCCTCAAACAGATGCTCCGCATGCTGGTTGAGACCCAGGGACGCGATTGGGAGCGGTACCTCCCACACCTGCTATTTGCCTACAGAGAAGTCCCGCAGGCCTCGACGGGGTTCTCCCCCTTCGAGCTCCTGTATGGTAGGCGAGTCCGGGGACCCCTTGGGTTGATAAGAGAATCCTGGGAAGATGAGCCAAACCCCACGGAAGTGTCCATCGTGGATTATGTCATGCGCTTCCGCGACAAGATGCAGACCTTGACGCAGTTGGTGCATGACAACATGACGCAGGCTCAGGCTGACCAGAAGCACTGGTACGACCAGAACGCCCGGGAGCGGACCTACCAGGTGGGTCAAAAGGTGTGGGTGCTGGTCCCCGTACCAAAGGATAAGCTTCAGGCAGCCTGGGAAGGCCCGTACGTCGTGCACCAACAGCTCAACCCAGCCACCTACGTGGTCACGCTTGACCACACTCGGGGTAGGCGCAAGGCCTTTCACGTCAACATGATGAAGGCCCATCACGAACGTGAAGCCTGCGTCCTACCGGTCTGCAATCTGCCCGAGGACGGGGAAGAGGATCCCCTCCTAGACATGCTGGCCCAAGCTAATGCCAATGGGTCCATTGAGGACATGGAGGTAAATGCCTCGCTAACCGTCTCCCAGCGGTTGCAGTTGCTGACCACTCTGGAACCCTTCCGGGCCGAGTTCACGAACCGACCCGGAAGGACCGAGTTGGCAGTCCACGAGGTGGACACCGGGAATCACGCCCCGTTACGGCGGACACCTTATCGGATCTCTGAGGAAGTGCAGCAGATTATGCGCCAGGAGATCCATGAGATGTTGCAGCTGGGGGTGATCCGGCCGTCCAAAAGCGCGTGGGCCTCACCTGTAGTTCTCGTGCCAAAAAAGGATCGGACCACCCGGTTCTGCGTGGACTACAGGGGGCTCAACGCCATCACTACCTCTGATGCGCACCCAATGCCACGCATCGAGGATCTGCTGGAGCGGTTGGCGAATGCCAAGTACATATTCATCATGGATTTGAGCCGGGGATACTGGCAGATTCCCCTGAGCCCTGCGGCGCAGGAGAAATCTGCCTTTATCACCCCTTTTGGACTGTACGAGTCCACGGTCATGCCTTTCGGCATGAAGAATGCCCCTGCCACTTTTCAGCGGATGGTCAACCACCTGCTTCAGGGACTGGAGGAGTACGCTGTGGCGTACCTGGACGACATTGCCGTCTTCAGTTCCACCTGGGAGGAACACCTTCAGCATCTCCAGGAGGTGCTCAAGCGTATTCACCAGGCAGGTCTGACCATCAAGCCGGGAAAATGCCAGATGGGCATGAGGGAGGTCCACTACCTGGGGCACCGGGTAGGTGGGGGTTCCATGAGTCCAGAGCCCGAGAAAGTGGACGCGATCGTGTCCTGGCCCACCCCCAGGACCAAAAAGCAGGTGAAGTCCTTCCTGGGCACTGCAGGGTACTATAGGCGTTTCGTACCGAATCTATAGCGCCATTGCAAAACCCTTGACGGACCTCACCAAGGGCGGTCTACCCCAAACAGTCAACTGGACAGATGGCTGTGAGGCGGCATTCCGATCTTTGAAAACAGCCCTGTGCAGCTCTCCAGTGTTGAAAGCCGTCGACAGCAGTCGGCCATTCCTGGTACAGACTGACGCCAGCGAATTTGGCCTCGGTGCTGTACTCAGCCAGGTTGATTCGGGGAACCAGGAGCACCCCGTGTTGTACCTGAGCTGGAAACTTCTGCCAAGGGAAGTGGCATACTCCACCATCGAGAAGGAGTGCCTGGCCATGGTCTGGGCACTGCAACGTTTGCAGCCCTACCTGTACGGGCGCACCTTCAAGGTGGTCACCGACCACAACCCTCTGAGCTGGCTGCACACAGTGTCCGGAACCAATGGTAGGTTGCTACGCTGGAGCCTTGCCCTGCAGCAGTATGATTTTGCCGTACAACACAAGAAAGGCAGTGATCATGGGAATGCTGATGGGTTATCACGACGTGGCGAACCCGCTGAGGTGCGCATGTCGGATTACCGACAGGTCATGCCTCCGTAGCGCCCTCTAAAGGGGGGAGGTGTGATGATATTGCAAGCTTCATGTCTTGTGCTGTTGCTAGAACTACAACCCCCTCCCCCCCCTGTCAGCCTGCACTCAGGCAGTGTAATGTGAGCTGCCAGTGCTGGAAGTTTTCCCGCTTCACCGCAGGGGTCCTGCATTGTCCGAACACGTGCTTTCTTCCTATAGCAGCCATGTTGGAGTATTCATTCTTTTTGGTTAATAACACGGTGGGAGCATTCGCTAGAAACACGAACGTCACTGTGTTGAACCATGCGCCGACGGGCATCGTTCCCGTGGTACCGGTGAACCCGTAACTCCAACAGAGCCCGAGAAATGGAATTCTCGGGTGCCCCATGAGCTATGTCACCCAAGTTTGGGTTCATTTGAACCATTATTTCAAAGCAAGATCATTGATAGGTCTGCCATTATTCTGCTAGAGTTCCCCGCTGAGTTATGAACCTTATGATATCGCAGAGCTCAAACCATAGCTTGCAGCCAGGGGAGGTGGCCAGAGGACCAGCCCTTTTTGTGAGGTCAGAAGCTGACATGCATAAGTCTTACAGTGAAGTTCCTTAGTAAGTTTTCTTTCTGGTGGGATGTGCTGAGTAAGAGATCTACCAATGAACTATGACGTGTGGCTCCTTCCCCCAGCCTGGCTTGCCTGTATATGAGCTAACAACCATGTGAGTTATCTTTCAGTCTTAATCCCATTTTATTTTATAACTGCATCTGTACATAACGATATTGTCTCAGTTTGTTACATCTTTTTATATTATATAAGCATTGCCTGTTTTTAAGGAATAAACCTATAAATTTATTAGTTTGTTTCTCCTGCTCTATAAACGAATCTGCACGTGCCTGAAGTACTACGCTACTGTTTTGGGGTTGCTACGGACCCTCTTGATAAATTGTTCATCAAAAGCCGTAGCTGGTGGCAGCTAAAAGGAAAGGGGTGTAAAGTGTTAGTCTATTGGGTGGCGCTGGCAGTGACGGAACGGGTCTTATAAGGGTATTGCCTGGCTGCAGCCAGGAGTAATTATAATTCCCTCACTGCAGCGTGCCCAATAGCCAGCACACATCCAAGTGACCCGTCTGGCGACTAATTATCCTAGGTGCAGTTCCCTGACTGACCTGAGGGTAAGGGGGGCGCCAGAGAGCTGCAAGTTCCTAAGTGGAAGTGGGATAGTTATAAATCCCTGCAGTTTACTGGGTCGGACGGCAGCAGCCGTCGTGTGTGTGCACGTTCCATCACATGTGGTGGCAGCGGTGGGATCACAAGCCGTGACCCCCGGGCTACCGTGTGGCGGACTGTGTGCCCGTTCATCACATATTGGTGGCAGCAGTGGGATCACAAGCCGTGACCCCCGGGCTACCGTGTGGCGGACTGTGTGCCCGTTCATCACAGGCTCCTTTTTCTGGGAGTAGGTAAACCGCTTTAAAAGCCGGAGCATCAGGAACAGGTTTTGGCTTACATTGCCGAAACAGCCTCCAGCTCTATCGCCTCCTCTTCTGAAGTTTCAAAAGCTGCAAGCACTGAGTCGTCAGTGCAGGCTCCTGGTCAGGAACAACACCTTTCATTGTGTCCTTCACCCCCATCAAAAGTGAAGGATGCGGCAGGCCACACTTCAGATTACTCCATGGAGCTCTTTTCACATACCATGCCTGGGTTATCAAGTCAAATCCTGAATTCCCCAGTCCAAGATGAATATGACATGGAGTGCACTGATACACAGCCACTGCTAGATGATTCTGCTGGTACATTCACCCAGAGCACTGCATTGCCCTCGCAGTCTACTGAGCCAGATTCTGACCCTGATGAAACTCAGGTGCCCCTTCCCGCATACTATACCACCTTACACAGTGACACAGAGGAAGGTGCAGATGAAATTGAAGAGGAGGTGATGGATGACCCAGTTGTTGACCCGGATTGGCATCCATTGGGGGAAGAGGGTGCCGCTGGCAATAGCTCAGAAGAGGAGGAGGATCTGCAGCAGTGGTTATCTGGCAGGCCCGTAGCAGTCCAAAAACGTGTTAAAAAAGCAAAAAGAGTTGCAGGACAGCTTGGCCAGATGGTCAAATTACCACAGCGTGCAAGCCCTGAAAATTTATACCATAGTAGGAAGAGTGCAGTGTGGCACATTTTTTTACCAAAATCCTATTGATG
>JARQOD010003247.1:24222-67211 GCA_033576555.1 Oophaga sylvatica | reverse complement strand
AGGGAAAGTAACAAAGGACCAGTTTGACTGTGGGAACCCGGAGGGCCCCAGAAAAGGGAAAAAAGACCCAAAGGGCCCAAAACCCGGGCCCCGCGGGAGTTACGGGGACCGGTTACTAACAGGAGGTCCCGTGCCCCAAAAAGCATCCCAAAGGGGCCACGTTGCTGGAACTGGGGGATCCCGACAGGGGGGGCACCTAGGCCAAAGGAAATGCGGAAAACCAGCTGAGGGTACTGGAAACCCCGGATGGGTACCCAAAAGGGGTAAAGAGCCAATGAAAGTAAGGGGAACCCGGGACTGTGCGGGAAACCCCGGAGGGTCAGCAAAAGGGAAAAAAGAGCCAAGGGCAAAACCCGAGGACCAGCTGACGTTACTGGACACGGTTACAAACAGGGGGGAAACCCTGTGCTCCAAAGCACTCCCAAGGACCGCGAGTTGCTGGAACCGGTTCCCGAATGGAGGCACCTGGGCCCCCAAAGGCACTGGGAAAAAACCAGCTGGGGGGTTACGGGAAACCCCGGATGGGTAGCAGAAGGTACAAGAGCCAATGAAAGTAACGAGACCAGCTGACTGTGCTGGAACCCGGAGGGTCAGCAGAAGGAAAAGAGCCAATGGCACAACCGAGGACCAGCTGACGTTACTGGGACACGGTTACTAAGCAGGAGGTACCTGTGCTCCAAAGCACTACCAAGGACCAGCAGACGTTGCTGGAACTCGGATACCGACATGGAGGCACCTAGGCCAAAGGCACTGCGGAGAACCAGCTGACGGTACTGGAACCCGGATGGGTAGCAGAAGGTACAAGAGCCAATGAAAGTAACGAGGACCAGCTGACTGTGCTGGAACCCGGAGGGTCAGCAGAAGGAAAAGAGCCAATGGCACAACCGAGGACCAGCTGACGTTACTGGGACACGGTTACTAAGCAGGAGGTACCTGTGCTCCAAAGCACTACCAAGGACCAGCAGACGTTGCTGGAACTCGGATACCGACATGGAGGCACCTAGGCCAAAGGCACTGCGAGAACCAGCTGACGGTACTGGAACCCGGATGGGTAGCAGAAGGTACCCATGGAAATTAAAGTGAGGCAGCAGGACTTTTTGCCTTAACAGCAGGGTAACAGCTGACATTAACTGAACCCAGTAACACAGGAGCAAGTGTAGACTGTGCTAACAGCACTTCCGAGAAACAACTGGCGGTGTTGTACCCAGGGATGAGAAGAGAACATGGTGGAGGCAGCAGGACTTTTTGCCGTTCACCACAGCAGGGGAACAGCTGACGTACTGAACCGTACTGTATACCCCAGGTAACCCAGGAGAAAAAGTGGGCAGCAGACTGTTGCGTTCACACAGCAGAACAGCTGACATACTGACCCATAACACGGAGCAAGTGTAGACTGTGCTAACAGCACTTCAGAAACAACTGGCGGTGTTGTAACCCAGGGATGAGAAGAGAACATGGTGGAGGCAGCAGGACTTTTTGCCGTTCACACAGCAGGGGAACAGCTGACATTACTGAACCCCAGTAACACAGGAGCAAGTGTAGACTGTGCTAACAGCACTTCCGAGAAACAACTGGCGGTGTTGTAACCCAGGGATGAGAAGAGAACAGGGTGGAGGCAGCAGGACTGTTTGCCGTTCACACAGCAGGGGAACAGCTGACATTACTGAACCCCAGTAACACAGGAGCAAGTGTAGACTGTGCTAACAGCACTTCCGAGAACAACTGGCGGTGTTGTAACCGGATGAGAAGTACAGTGGCGGCAGCAGACTTTTTGCGTTCACACAGCAGGGAACAGCTGAATTCTGAACCAGTAACACAGGAGCAGTGTAGACTGTGCAACAGCACTCGAGAAACAACTGGCGGTGTTGTAACCCAGGATGAGAGAGAACGGTGGAGGCGCAGACTGTTGCCGTCACACAGCAGGGGAACAGCTGACATTACTGAACCCCAGTAACACATGAGCAAGTGTTGACTGTGCTAACAGCACTTCCGAGCAACAACTGGCGGTGTTGGAGCCCAGGGTCAAGGAGGATGTTTAAATACTAGATCAAGTATTTTCCTTGTTACGTGTCAATTAAAAATGTCTATACTCCAAACAAGAGAAATATAACCTTTAGTACCATAAGATGATGATTTTACTTTAAAAAATATATGTAAATTAATAATTGACAAACATAAACGCATACATTAACATGTTGAAAAGCAATGCAAACCACAATAAAAATCGGTTAAATAATCTGCTATACGGTTTTAAATAAAAGCATACAAGTACATATCAGAATCCATTAATGATGGATAAGTAACAGTATGTACACCATTTTCATTTGCTGAATAATATCACTAAAAAGTTTTTAAAAATATCTAAAATTTCCATCATGTAATACTGATAATATGTGCCAATCATTTATATTAACAAAAAAAACCTTTAAAAAGTGCATAGTGAAAACAGCTATTTATGCCTGACTGTGGACTTGCAAGCATGACAACGGATAGATAAGGTATAATAGATGAGACTGCATAGCCACAGATGGTGAATGGCGATGTAATACTGTACCTCAATAAAGTGTGCGTTACTACTACATCCTTTTTTTTATATAGCTTTATAAAAGGGTACGTGCATGTATGCTTGCGCCTTTGTTTGGACGCACAGACTGGCTTCCTGCTGTGACGCGTTGGGTATTGGAGCGTCTGTGCGTCTTATGACGCAGACTAACATTCACGGTGCGCATCGTTCATCATCGCAAGCGTACCGACAACACAAAGGCGTTGTCATGACTGCTTTACTCAGTAAACATGCACCTATGATGAAACATACACGCATGTGCCCTATTACATAACAAGCTACAAGAAAAATGCGTGTGAGGTGTGACACAGCTGTTTTGTTAAGGTACAGTATTATATCGACATTGTACAGGTGTCGCTATTCAGTCTGATAAATAGATATCATTCACCTATTCTATCAGTTGTCGTTCTTTCAGCACCACTTACAGGTATATATTTTGCTATTGTGACTATGCACTATTGACTTTACCAAGGTAATGCATGATTTTTGTTAGCGATTATCATGTTTACATGAAGGACCTTTATGATATGGGCTGTTAACTTTCTAATCAAATATGTATTTTTTAAAATGACACAAATATAAGTAATGTTGAAGAGGACTATTCCTACATGCATTGTTTGCACAATATTACAGGTGTACATCACGTCCCTTAATCAACATTGGATATTATATTTACTTGTATGCTTTTATTTCAAAGGCAAGAACACTGAAGTATAACCTTCGCACTGCAGCAGTTGTCAAAGTTCAACCCACATTATGCACTTCCAACATTGCAGTATTTGAGTCATCATGATGTGAGTTGGATTTGTCTAAAGGGTATGCCACACTAAACAATATCGCTAACGAGATCGCTAAAAAACGTCACTATTTAGCGATCCCGTTTAGCGATATTGTTCAGTACGCAGCTTCCAGCGACGAGCTTCCTGCTGTGATCTCGCTCGTCGCTGGAATCGTTCCGGACCCTATTTCATCGCTGGCGCTCCGCTGGTAAGTATCTTATCGCTGTTGGCACCTTTTCTTAGCGATTTAGCGGGACTTTTGTACCGCTAAGTCGTTAAGAAGATCGCTAACGGCGATAGCGTCGTTAACTATATCGCTAAATGTGGCCGCATTTAGCGATATAGAACGATCCGCTAGCGATCTCATTAGTATGCAACGCTAACGAGATCGCTAGCGGGATTGCTTAGTGTGGCAGTACCTTAAGCTATGGAGTGACAAAGGTTGACCATCAGTATCCTATAGCATAAGTAGGCTTTTGTGTTTGCATTTGTTTTCGACATGTGCATATCTGTAATAATATGTCACAATTATTTTGTTACAGATTTGTGACAAAGACAAATCATTTTTGGTTTGAAAGTTGACGTTTCAAATGTTTACAGCTTAGAAATCATGGTGTAGCCTCATATCTATGTGTAGCACTAGACACTTTGAGATGTCATGTTTTTTTCACCATGATTAGGTAGCTAGCAGTAATTTTTGCCAGACACACAGCAGGGGAACAGCAGGCGTTACTGAACCCCACAAACACATCAGCGATTGTTTTCATCTGTGCATCTAACACTTCTGAGCAGCAACTGGCGCTGTTGAAGCCCAGGGTCAAGGAGGGTGTAGGCAGAGGCCTAGTATGAGACGTTTGAAGTTGAAGTTGTAGTTAGCAGCAGTAATTTTTGCCAGACACACAGCAGGGGAACAGCAGGCGTTACTGAACCCCACAAACACATCAGCGATTGTTTTCATCTGTGCATCTAACACTTCTGAGCAGCAACTGGCGCTGTTGAAGCCCAGGGTCAAGGAGGGTGTAGGCAGAGGCCTAGTATGAGACGTTTGAAGTTGAAGTTGTAGTTAGCAGCAGTAATTTTTGCCAGACACACAGCAGGGGAACAGCAGGCGTTACTGAACCCCACAAACACATCAGCGATTGTTTTCATCTGTGCATCTAACACTTCTGAGCAGCAACTGGCGCTGTTGAAGCCCAGGGTCAAGGAGGGTGTAGGCACAAAATATTGAGTTATTGCCTTGTTACGTGGCCATTGCAAATGTATGTACTTCAAACAAGAATAAATGAAGTTTTACTACGACAATAAAATGATGAATTTCAATTACAAGAATAGAAAAATATTTATACTTGACAGTCCTCTGTGGTTGATAACGTTTAATGGCTAACTGAAAATATGGTAACAAATTCAAAGCTTTCGAGACTACTCAGGTGTCTTCATCAGGCTAAGAGTAAAGCCAAAAATGAAGAATCACATATTTCTACACACAACAGGACACAGGAATAGCTAAGACAAGTGAGGGAGGGACAAGTGAGGGGAGACCGGCAACAAAAAGGAGAACAAGGATGAATTATCAGCGCCACACAATCACAGATAAATTAATGAATTTACCTGTGGCAAAAGACTTTTGTATGCCCGGTCATAGCATGATGGATATGGAATTACTGGTATTAAAATATAACTTCAAATATGAGAAACGTACAAAGGTTTCAGAATATAAGCTCATCATGACCTTTGACACTGTTAGTGATGGAATGAATAGATCACATGGATTTATGTCATTCTATATCAATTAAGGAATCTGCGTCTATGCCCTTCCAGGGTCATGAAAACCCAAAAAAAGACGCCAATGAGAGGGCAATCAAACTTTCTATCCTTATCTAGGAACTGTTCCAATATTTATGTTCATCCCTGTGAGATAATGACAGTTCTGATACACGTCACTTACTTGTCTTACCTATTGCACTATTCCTGTGTCCTGTTGTGTATAGAAATATGTGATGCTTAATTTTTTTATTTAGTCTTTGCCTGATGAAGAGACGTGAGTAGCCTTGAAAGCTTGCAATTTGTTTCCATCTTTTCAGTTATCCATTAAAAGGTATCAACCACTGCTGACTCTGAAGTCTAAATATTTTTCTATCTACTGGCTAACACGGTACAAAGATACACATGTTTTCTAATTTCAAGAAGGAAAAATAAAGAAAATACAAATATAAACGCATATATGCACATGCCAAAAATAAATGGAACAACACAACACCCAAAAAATTGGTAACAAAATATAGTGTTGTAAATTTAAGAATAAAAGTCCATTTTTTTTTTATGAATAATGCTTAAGGAACGCTATGTTAAACCATAACATAGTGAAGACAATGGATTTTGTAATAGTCACTCATCATCATCATCGCAAATTTTATGTGACAGTCACAGACATTTCAATTATTTAAGTTCATAAAATCGTAACTTTCTATAGCATGTATGACATGTCCAGCATGGACTCATCAATGTGATTGATGACACAATAATGTACGATAAAAAATAACCATTTAAAAAAACATTAGGCATTGTTTGTCACAATTTAAGTGTGTGCCTGCAAGTGTAGGTGAAACAAAGGCTACGGATAGCAAAGGTATATTCTATGTCTGTATCAGACAGTGGACAGCCTCTGATGGGTAATGCCGATGTTATACTGTACGTCAATAAAGTCTGCGGCTGAAATCATGCATTTTTTGCTTGTAGGGTGTTGAAGAGGGTAAAAGAATGTCTGGTTGCGCAAAGCTTTATCCGTCAACACTACCTTCCTACTGTCACGCGTAGGGTAGGGTAGCGTGTGGCAATTAGCTGACTATAAAATGTGAGGTTAGGCTGCGTTATTGCGCACTAGGGACGCAAAAAAAAATACAGCAGTAATAATTTAATGTGTAATACTCCACCTATGACAAACAAAAAAATTACGTTCCCTCTTTAACAATGTACAAGACTAACAAGCCTAATGGTTGACGCTGACTTAATTGAGATACAGTATTACATCAACATTGTCCATGAGTAACTATGCACTGTGATACCTATATACCAGTATTAATTTATATCTCTTGTGGTTGTTTCAACAGCACTTGCAGGTATAAGTACCTATTGTCAGTATGCATGATGCACTTTCTAGATGTAATAATTTATTATTGGACATTATTACCATGTTTACATGCTGGCCATTTCATATATAGTGTTTGAAGTTACAGTTGGCATCAGTATGTGTATTTTATAATGTCTGTCATAAATAAAACTCGTGATGATGATGATGAGGATTTAATGATTCGTACATCCATTGACTGCATTATCTTACAGGTACAGATAAAGTTCCTTAAAAAGCATTAATTCATAAGTATGAAATGTACTTTTATGCATTAATTTCAAAATGTGAAGAGTAGACTATGTTTTATTTTTTGTTACCATTTCTAATAGACATGTGCAGATATGCGCTGTGATGACAAATTATTATTTGTCCATATTTGTCATAAAAATTTATCATTCTAGGCCTGCAAAACTTCACAATTTCATGTTTTCAGCATAACAAGCAGGGTGACGGCTCTTCCCTATTTGGAGCATGTTGGTCATGTGTTTTTCTGTCCATGTGTCGGGAACAGGAGACTTCTTGCCGTTCACACAGCAGGGGAACAGCTGGCGTTACTGAACCCCACTAACAGTAGAGCTTGTGTTTTGTTCTGTGGACACGACACTTCTGAGCAGCAACTGGCAGTGTTGGAGCCCAGGGAGTAGAGTTCAGGTGGTAGAAAGATGAACATAACAGGAGACATGGATAACGTTGCGAACCAGTTATTTAATCTGAAAACGGACAGACAAATTCTGGCGAGATCCATGCCTTGTTCATTTTCAGAAAAGTAAGCCGGTCTACATTATCGGAGGATAGTCGCATGCGACGGTCTGTTAGTACACCACCTGCAGCACTAAAGACGCGCTCCGATAATACACTGGCAGCAGGGCAAGCCAGCACCTCCAATGCATACTGGCTAAGCTCTGGCCATGTATCCAGCTTAGAGACCCAAAACTTGAATGGGGAAGAGCCATCTGGGAGTACACTGAGAGGCAAAGCCAAGCAGTCTGTCACCATCTGATGGATACGTTGCCTCCCGCTGACTGGAGCCCTCTCGGATGGTGTAGACATTTGTGGCGCTGCCACAAAACTTTGCCACATTTTTAACATACTGGTCTTTCCCTGTGCAGAGGCACTGCGTGTGCTCCCTCTTGTTGCAGAGCTCTCTACACTGCCTCGACGCACAGAGCTGCTTTGTAAAGCAGTAGCAGCAGCAGTGCTCTCGGCAGTAAGGTAGAACATTAGGGATTGCACCAGTGTGTCTTGGTACTCCCGCATTTTACGCTCCCGGTTCAACGGTGTGATGAGGCTTTTGACGTTGTCCCGGTAGCGAGGGTCTAGGAGGGTGTACACCCAATAATCAGACGTCGTGAGAATGTGGGCGATGCGGCGGTCGTTTCTTAGGCACTGCAGCATGAAATCAACCATGTGCTGCAGACTCCCAACTGGCAAAGAAACGCTGTCCTCTGCAAGAGGCGTCATCTCTGCCTGCTCTGCATCACCCCACCCTCGCTCTACATACTGACTAGAGCGTTGTGTACCTCCCTCTGGAGCGATGTCTTCCTCCTCCATTGACTCCTCCTCCTCATCCTCCTCACAAAGTGAGCCCTGCCCAGCCCTTTGTGAGGAACCACGTTGCGCTAACTTTCCAGAAGGTGATGGAATTTGTGACTCCTCATCCTCCACCTCTTCCAAAACCTCATCCCTTATTGCTTGCAGTGTTTTTTGAAGCAGGCAGATAAGGGGGACAGTCAGGCTGACTAGTGCATCATCTGCACTCGCCATCCGCGTTGACTCATCAAACGCACGCAAAACGTGGCACATGTCCTTCATAGTGGCCCACTCATTAATGGTGAAGTGTGGACGGCGCAAATTGCGTGTTGATTGCGCCTGATGCAGCTGATACTCCATTACTGCTGGCTGCTGCTCACACAACCGCTCCAACATATGTAACGTTGAATTCCACCTGGTGGATACGTCACATATGATGCGATGTTCAGGAAGGCGCAATCTGCGTTGCAGAGCTGCAATGCGCGATCTGGCCATGCTGGAACGTCGCAAGTGAGCGCACTCTAGGCGGACCTTGTGCAGCAGTGCATCAAGATCCGGATAGTCCCTCAAAAAACTCTGCACGACCAAGTTGAGCACATGTGCCAGACATGGTATGTGAGTGAGTTTGCCAAGGCCCAGAGCTGCCACCAGATTTCGGCCATTGTCACACACTACCAAGCCTGGCTGGAGATTCGCTGGCAAAAACCACACGTCGCTCTCCTGCTTGATGGCATTCCAGACCTCCTGCGCTGTGTGGCTTCGATTCCCCATGGGAATTAATTTCAGAACGGCCTGTTGCCGTTTGGCCACGGCTGTGCTCATATCGGTCGCATCAGGTAAGCGTCCACGGGTCCATGTGGAGGTAGACCGTGACGGCTCCTGCAGCGATGATTCTGAGGAACTGGAGTAGGAGGAGGAGTCAATGTGGACAGACTTGATTCCGGCAATCCTTGGAGTTGGCAGAACACGTACAGCGCCACTCGCAAGATCTGTACCCGGCTCCACAACATTCACCCAATGGGCAGTGAGTGAAAGGTATCGTCCCTGGCCATGGGTACTGGTCCACGCATCGGTGGTCAGGTGGACCTTGCTACTGACGGCGTTTAGTAGCGCATGTTTAATTTTTGCCTCAACATGCTTTTGCAGACCAGGGACGGCTTGCCTGCTGAAATAAAATCGGCTGGGCACATTGTATTGTGGGACTGCCAATGCCATTAATTCACGGAAACTGTCAGTCTCCACCAGCCTGAATGACAGCATTTCAAGGGACAGGAGTTTTGCAATGCCAGCATTCAGAGCCTGTGCTCGTGGATGGTTTGCCGAGTATGGCCGTCTTTTATCCCATGCCTGTGCTACCGATGGCTGTTTTGTGGCCTGGGTGTATGAGGATGACAGGGAACTTGCAGCTGTGGGTGGAATAACACTGTGTCTCTGGACAACAGTGACAGAGGTTCTTCCATGGCGATCCTGTGAGGAAGCCGAACCAGCTGTGTGTGAACTGGAGGAAGAGGCTCCAACACGAGCTGAAGATGTAGGTGCTGCTGTAGGTTGGCCTACATCTCCAGTGTGTCTTTGTAACTCAACAAAGTGCTTTGACCGCACATGTTTCCACATATTTGTTGTATTAAGGTTACTGACACTTTTACCTCTTTTAATTTTTTGATTACACAGCTTGCATTTGACATAGCAAATATCATCTGCAACTGTATCAAAAAAGGACCACGCAGAGCAAGTCCTGGGAGCGCCCGGTTTGGCTGTTGGAAGAGAACTGCTCCGAACGGGTGCCAAACTGGAGGCTACAGGCAAGCGAGTCTGCAGCCTACCTCTCCCTACTGTTTGGACCATTGGGGCAATCTCTTCCTCAGAGCTGCTCCCACCACCTTCCTGTTCCTCACGCCATGTTGGGTCTTGGACCTCATCATCTCCACCACTACCCTCTTCCAACACCTGCTGTTGTTGGGTGGTCTGGCCAGCACCATGCTCAACAGAAACTGGCAACTGAGTCTCATCATCATCAGATGCGTTCTGCGGTGTGCTGACCATCGGCACTGGCTCACCCGCCTCTTCAGATTCAGAGAGACACAGCTGTTGCGCATCACTGCATACTGCCTCTTCTTCACATTCCAGAATGCTGCTTGGCTGGGCCCCTGTTTGCAAGCCAACAGATTCTGAGAACAGAAGCAGAGACTCAGCTGGCTCCTGTACAGAGCTCTCTGACTGCCTGGGCAATTTGGCAGGCGGTGAAGAGACTGATGGTTGTTCAACAGTGCTGTGGTCCTGAGAGGAGGTGGAAGCTATTGAAGTCGATGCATTGGCTGCCATCCAACCAACAACGGCTTCAATTTGTTCTTCACGCAGCAGGGGTACGCTGAGCTCCTACAAAAGTGCGCATAAAGGAACGCTCACGGGGAAAACTGGTGGATGCTGTGTCACTGGGTGCGGCAGCAGCCACAGAATCCCCACGTCATCTCCCTGCTGCAAATCCACGGCCACGACCACAACCACGTGCCTTACTCACTGACTTCTTCATCTTGGTAGATTGATAAAGAAAGTCAGAAAAGTTATAAGGCTTAAGTGTGGTTATTCCTCACAGACTACAGTGAACCCTGCAGACAACTGTTCAGTATCTGTGAAAGGCCCCTTTGTGTACTTCTATAGTGTTTGCAACCAATGTATTGTATACGGATGGAAGCGCGTCACACTAATAGATTAGATTTTTTCCACTAAAATGGAGCAGCACCAATTAGAGAAAAATGTGAAGGATGAGGCAGTGACACACGCTCAGCAGACTACAACCGGCAGTGGTTGAAGAACAAACTGGAGCGTAATCTGCACTCACAAAATGAAAAGCTCACAGACTACAGTGAACACTGAAACACAACTGTTCAGTAGCTGTTAAAGGCCCCTTTGTCTACTTCTATAGTGTTTGCAACCAATGTATTGTATACGGATGGAAGCGCGTCACACTAATAGATTAGATTTTTTTCCACTAAAATGGAGCAGCACCAATTAGAGAAAAATGTGAAGGATGAGGCAGTGACACACGCTCAGCAGACTACAACCGGCAGTGGTTGAAGAACAAACTGGAGCGTAATCTGCACTCAAAAAATGAAAAGCTCACAGACTACAGTGAACACTGAAACACAACCGTTCAGTAGCTGTTAAAGGCCCCTTTGTCTACTTCTATAGTGTTTGCAACCAATGTATTGTATACGGATGGAAGCGCGTCACACTAATAGATTAGATTTTTTTCCACTAAAATGGAGCAGCACCAATTAGAGAAAAATGTGAAGGATGAGGCAGTGACACACGCTCAGCAGACTACAACCGGCAGTGGTTGAAGAACAAACTGGAGCGTAATCTGCACTCAAAAAATGAAAAGCTCACAGACTACAGTGAACACTGAAACACAACTGTTCAGTAGCTGTTAAAGGCCCTTTGTCTACTTCTATAGTGTTTGGAACCAATGTATTGTATACGGATGGAAGCGCGTCACACTAATAGATTAGATTTTTTTCCACTAAAATGGAGCAGCACCAATTAGAGAAAAATGTGAAGGATGAGGCAGTGACACACGCTCAGCAGACTACAACCGGCAGTGGTTGAAGAACAAACTGGAGCGTAATCTGCACTCACAAAATGAAAAGCTCACAGACTACAGTGAACACTGAAACACAACTGTTCAGTAGCTGTTAAAGGCCCCTTTGTCTACTTCTATAGTGTTTGCAACCAATGTATTGTATACGGATGGAAGCGCGTCACACTAATAGATTAGATTTTTTTCCACTAAAATGGAGCAGCACCAATTAGAGAAAAATGTGAAGGATGAGGCAGTGACACACGCTCAGCAGACTACAACCGGCAGTGGTTGAAGAACTAACTGGAGCGTAATCTGCACTCACAAAATTAAAAGCTCACAGACTACAGTAAACCCTGCAGACAACTGTTCAGTAGCTGTGAAAGGCTCCTTTCTGTACTTCTATAGTGTTTGCAACCAATGTATTGTATACGGATGGAAGCACGTCACACTAATAGATTTGATTTTTTTCTAATATAATGGAGCTGCACCAATTCCACAAAATAAATTTAAAAAAAAAGAGTCAGTGACACGTGCAGATGCCTACAAACAGCGGTGGATGCAGAGCAAACTGCAGCGTCACCTGCACTGTCACACACACACCTTGCACAGAGCTGTTAAAACAACACTGGCAAAATGAAGCTTTACACAGCGGTTGGTAAACTAGCCTGCCTCAAGCACAGTAGTACACAAAATCGCAATATCTAACTGTCCTTCAGAGTGAGCAGAGTAGCGTTCTGTCCCTAACTGAGTTCACAGCACAGTGACGCTAAAATGGCTGCGGCGCCTTTTATAGTGCATTCTGACATCATTTCAGCAGCCAATCACAGCCATGCCATTAGTTAAGATGACCGCAGCATTACAGGATGTGGCCACACTTCATAAGATTCATCATTGGCTGACTAACATCACATTGCCTCTCAAAGAATTATGGGAACTTCCGATTCCGGTATACGATATTGAAAAAGTATCGGAATTAAGTATCGGAATTCCGATAACGCGAATATCGGCCGATACCCGATACTTGCGGTATCGGAATGCTCAACACTACTCATTGACCCAGATATGTATTTGGACGTCTGATTTTTTTTCTCAATTCAGGAAAAATTAAAATATACTTATGGCTACGCCTTGACAAACTGAAGCTGGGGATCTTTGGGGATCTTTGTTAAAACTAGTTATTATTACTAGTTATTTAAATTGAATATTGTATCATATAATTTTTTAACTATTGGTTATTTAAGTTTTTTCATTATTATAAAATTGCATATTTTCTATCCCTTCCTTCATCCCTTCCTTATTATTATGCTTTCAACACACAGTTTTTCATTTATTCAAACTCTATAATCATGTCCTTTCATAGATGGTGACATATTGCACCTGCGTTCAGTGTTTGGAATGCATATCTGGAGCGCATACCAATTCAGCACATCCTGCGTGCCATCACATACAACTTCCGGCACAACATCTCTTTCGGTCAGGAGGCTATGTAAGCAGTTGAACGTGGTCTGAGAGACGCATTCTAACAAAAAAGGTACCATCTTCCACGTGCCATGGTGTGCATTATTGTATGACACCATTAAATTCTGACAATCTGCACACAAATGAGTACTTTGGTTTACAGTACAATACTCCTGAGGAACCTGTTAAAGGGGAAACTCATCGAGTGTTAAATACTGTTTGGTTGAGTATTGAATGTTAACTATTTTTCGGTTTATGACACCCATTGTTGTGTTTAGAGATGGGTGGACACCTGGATGTTCGGGTCCAGTGGTTCAGTCAAACAGTTACAAAAAGTTTGGGTTCGGGTACCAGAACAGTACCCGGACCCGAACCCGGACCCCATTACTGGGGTGGCCCTAACATCAAGTGTTTGCCAGGCTGTCATGTGCATGACAGCGCGGCAAATACTGCTTCTGCTTCTGAAATCATCCCTACCGGCGGTTCCCATGCTGTCAAAAGACAGCGTGAGCATTCAGCTGTGATTGGAGGTATAAAGATTACCTCCGGTCACTGGTGTCAGCTGATGGGACTACTGATCCCATCATCCGACACCTGCTGCTGCTAATTACAGTGAGAGCAGGAGCGGCGGATGGGAGTATTCATCTGCCGCTCCTGCGCTGTAAATAAATAATTTAACAAAAATGGCATGGGTTCCCCTGTATTTTTCCTAACCAACCAGACAAAACTCACAGCTGGGGGCTGCAACTCTCAGCTGTCAGCTTCAGCAAGGCTAGTTATCAAGAATAGAGGGGTCCCACGCAGTTTTTTTAATTATTTAAATAAATTAAAAAACCGGCATGGGGTCCCCCCATTGTTGACAACCAGCCTTGCTAAAACAGACAGCTGGGAGCTGGTATTCTCAGGCTGGTAAGGGGCCATGAATATTACCCCCTCAGCCTAAAAATAGCAGCCCGCAGCTGCCCAGAAAACGCACATCTGTTAGATGCACAAATTCTGGTGCTTTGCCCGACTCTTCCCACTTGCCCTGTAGTGGTGATATCAGGACCCCTGCTGCAGACTTGCAGCAGGAGTGTGCGCACAGCTACCAAGGGGTCATGGAGTGTGAGAGGAGAGCTGCGGTGAGCTTACCTGCAGCATGGTAGGACCTGAAGCACGTGACCACCAGGGGAGTGGCTGGGGGCAGAGTCAGGCACCGAGTAGCGGCGGTGACCGTCGATGCCGGAGAGTAGTCAGAACGTGCCGAAGTCAAGCCGGGAGGTCAATGAGGTGCAAAAGGGTTAAACACAGAGAGTGGTCAAGACATAGCCAAATGTCAGGAAGCTGAAACTAGTGGTACAGTATAAACAGATGGGTGGGAAGTCAGAGTAAACAAGCCAAAGGTCAGAGCCGGAATAGACAGTAAGCACAGAGTCACAAGGCTATGCACAGAATAAGAAAACAGACCGGGTCATACACTGAGAGACAATCGGACAAAACAGTATCAAAGCACACCAGGGGGTCAAATGCACAGTCAAGAACAAATGTATCACTGACAAGAAACCCCAGACAGGGGTAGGTTTTATATAGCCCTCCCTAATCCAAAAGGAGGCCATACAAAATTAACCCTGAGAGAACTGGACAAGAAATCTCATCCACAGCCATGACAGTACCCCCCTCTTAATGGGGGGACACTGGACCCCAGGTTTCTCAGGATTCCTGGCATGAAATGCTCGAACCAAACGATCGGCATGTACCGAATTAGCCAGGACCCAAGACCGATCCCCCAGATCAAGGAGAAGTCATTATTATGGGGGACTTCAACTACCCTGAAATACATTGGGGAACAGAAACCTGTAGTTCCAGCAAATGTAATAAGTTTTTGGCAACTATGAGAGACAATTACCTTTCACAACTAGTTCAGGACCCAACAAGAGGGGGGCACTGCTAGACCTAATATTATCCAACAGGCCAGACCGCATATCAAATATAAGGGTTGGGGGTCACTTGGATAATAGTGATCACAAAATAATAAGCTTTCATGTATCCTTTAATAAGATGTGTAGTCGAGGGGTTACAAGGACACTAAACTTCAGGAAGGCAAATTTCCAACGGATGAGAGATGATCTTGGTGCAATAAACTGGGACGATATCCTGAGACATAAAAATACACAAAGAAAATGGGAGACGTTTATTAGTATCCTGAATAAGACCTGTGCACAGTATATACCCTATGGGAATAAACATGCTAGAATTAGGAGGAAACCACTATGGCTAAATAGAGCTGTAAGGGGCGCAATAAGGGACAAAAAGAAAGCGTTTAGGGAATTAAAGCAAGTAGGTAGTGATGAGGCATTAAATAAATACAGAAGACTGAATAAATTCTGTAAAAAGCAAATCAAGACAGCAAAGATTGAGGCAGAGAGACTCATTGCCAGAGAAAGTAAAAATAATCCCAAAATATTCTTTAACTACGTAAATAGCAAGAAACTAAAAAATGATAGTGTTTGTCCCCTTAAAAATAGTCTGGGTGAAATGATGGATGAGGATGAGGAAAAAGCCAATATGCTAAATGACTTTTTTTCAACTGTATTTACACAAGAAAATCCCATGACAGATAACATGATTAGTGATAAAAAAAATTTCTCCATTAAATGTCACCTGCTTAACCCAGCAGGAAGTACGGCGGCGTCTAAAAATCACTAAAATTGACAAATCCCCAGGCCCGGATGGGATACACCCCCGAGTACTGCAGGAATTAAGTACAGTTATAGATAGACCATTATTTTTAATCTTTAAAGATTCCATAATAACGGGGTCTGTACCACAGGACTGGCGTATAGCAAATGTGGTGCCAATATTCAAAAAGGGGGCAAAAACTGAACCTGGAAATTATAGGCCAGTGAGCTTAACATCTACTGTGGGTAAAATCCTGGAGGGTTTTTTAAGGGATACTATATTGGAGTATCTGAGGCTGAATAACCTCATGACACAGTATCAGCATGGGTTTACGAGGGACCGTTCTTGTCAGACTAATCTGATAAACTTTTATGAAGGGGTAAGTTCAGGACTGGACCAAGGGAATGCAGTGGACGTGGTGTTCATGGACTTCTCAAAAGCTTTTGATACAGTGCCTCACAAAAGGTTGATACATAAAATGAGAACAATGGGGATAGGGGAAAATATGTGTAAGTGGGTTAAGAACTGGCTCATGGATAGAAAACAAAGGGTGGTTATTCATGGAGCACACTCGGACTGGGTCACGGTTAGTAGTGGGGTACCACAGGGGTCAGTATTGGGGCTGCTTCTCTTTAACATATTTATTAATGACCTTGTAGGGGCATACAGAGTAGTATTTCAATATTTGCAGATGACACTAAACTCTGCAGGGTAATAAATACAGAGGAGGATAATTTTATATTACAGGAGGATTTATGTAAACTAGAAGCTTGGGCTGATAAATGGCAAATGAGCTTTAATGGGGATAAATGTAAGGTCATGCACTTGGGTAGAACAAATAAGATGTATAATTATGTGCTTAATTGTAAAACACTGGGCAAAACTGTCACTGAAAAAGACCTGGGTGTATGGGTGGACGACAAACTCACATTTAGTGGCCAATGTCAGGCAGCTGCTGCCAAGGCAAATAAAATAATGGGATGCATTAAAAGAGGCATAGATGCTCATGAGGAGAACATAATTTTACCTCTATACAAGTCACTGGTGCGACCACACTTAGAATACTGTGTGCAGTTCTGGTCTCCGGTGTATAAGAAAGACATAGCTGAACTGGAGCGGGTGCAGAGTAGAGCGACCAAGGTTATTAGAGAACTGGGGGGTCTGCAATACCAAGACAGGTTATTACACTTGGGGTTATTAAGTTTGGAAAAACGAAGGCTTAGGGGTGATCTTATTACAATGTATAAATATATGCGGGGACAGTACAAAGACCTTTCTAATGATCTTTTTACTCTTAGACCTGTGACGGGGACAAGGGGGCATCCTCTACTTCTGGAGGAAAGAAGGTTTAGCCATAATCACAGACGCAGATTCTTTACTATAAGAACAGTGAGACTATGGAACTCTCTGCCGTCTAATGTTGTAATGAGTGATTCCTTACTAAAATTTAAGAAGGGACTGGATGCCTTTCTTGAAAAGTATAATATTACAGGCTATATTCACTAGTTTCCTAGATACTGCGTTGATCCAGGGAGCTAGTCTGATTGCTGTATGTGGAGTCGGGAAGGAATTTTTTTCCCCAATGTGAAGCTTACTGTTTGCCACTTGGGTTTTTTTTGCCTTCCTCTGGATCAACATGTTAGGGCAGGTTATGATAGGATATGGGTTGAACTAGATGGACTTAAAGTCTTCCTTCAACCTTAATAACTATGTTACTATGTTACTATGTTACTATGTTACTATATCCCTTCCAGTGAACCAAGTACTGCAAGCCCCGGCATACCCACCGAGAATCAACGATGCGCCCCACCTCATACTCTAAGTGACCCTCCACCAAGACTGGAGGAGTGATAGATGAGGAATCCTCGTCCACAGCTCCCAACGGTTTCAAAAGGGACCTGTGGAAAACATTGAATATCTTAAAAGAGGCAGGAAGTCGTAACCTATAGGCTACCGGGTTAATGACCTCAATGATTTCATATGGGCCGATAAACTTAGGACCCAGCTTTGCAGATGGAACCCTAAGCTTAATGTTGCGGGTAGATAACCACACCTTCTCCCCCACTTGGAATGCAGGACCCGACAACCTTCTTTTGTCCGCAAAAAACTTATACCTTCCCTGAGCCTTGATGATGTTCCGTTGCACTTTCCCCCCACAGGACCCTCACGCGCTGGGACAACCAGAGTCCAAGCGAGAAAACTCCCTAAAATGACGATTAAATCCATAATTGACCAGAAAAGGAGACATTCCTGTGGACTGACTCACTAGACCGTTGAAGGCAAACTCGGCCAAGTGCAACGCATCACACCAGTCATCCTGTCTGGAAGATGCCAAACAACGCAGAATTTGCTCCAGAGACAGATTGGTATGTATGGTCTGTCCGTTAGACTCAGGATGGTAAGCAGATGAAAACAATTGTGTGATTCCCAATTTCTTACAGAATTCCCTCCAGAACCTAGCCACGAACTGCACCCCTCTGTCAGACACCAAGTTCATAGGCACACCATGCAAACGGACCACATGCTGCACAAACAATCTGGCCAAGGTTTCTGCAGAAGGCAACGCGGGCAGTGGTATAAAATAAGCCTGTTTGGAAAATCTATCCACCACAACCCACAGAACAGAGTTACCCCTGGAAGGAGGGAGATTCGTGATAAAATCCATGGACAAATGTGTCCATGGTCTATCCGGAACTGGCAAAGGCACCAATTCACCGGCCGGCCGGTAACGAGAACTTTTGGAACGAGCACAGACACCACATGCAGACACAAACTTTCTGACGTCCGCAACCAAAGAGGACCACCAGAAAACCCTAGTTACTGCCTCCCGGGTGGCCGAAATCCCCGGATGAGCACTCAACACAGACTCATGAAACTCCCGCAGGAGTCTAAGACAGAATTGCTCCCGGACAAACAATTTACCCGTAGGTTTAGCACTTGAAGCCAGAGACTGGGCCTCGAAAATCTCTCTATTCACATCTGACAAAACCTCGGCCACCACCACCCCCGGCTGAAGAATGGAGGATGGAGGCTCAGGGGGAAGACACCGGATCAAAGTTCTAGACAACGCAACGCCCATAACATTTTTAGACCCAGGGCGAAAAGTAATGGAGAATTGAAATCGAGAAAAAAAAGCAACCACCGAGCCTGCCTGGGGGTCAACCTTTTGGTAGACTCGATATAAGCTAAATTTTTGTGATCGGTGATCACAGTGTCAGGATGAACAGCCCCCTCCAAAAAATGCCTCCACTCTCCAAAAGCCAACTTGAACACCAAAAGTTCTCTATTGCCCACATCATAATTTCTCTCAGCAGAAGAGAACTTTTTGGAAAAGAAGGCACAAGGTCTGAGGTTAATCAAGGTGGCGGGACCCTGAGACAACTCTGTCCCCAGCACCACCTCAGAAGCGTCCACCGCAACAATGAAAGGTTTAGACGGATCCGGCTGGACCAACACCGGTGCAGTAGAAAAGCACTTCTTTAAGGTCAAGGAAGAGTCTTTAGCACATGATGACCAATTCTTAACATCAGCACCCTTGAGTGTAAGGTCAGTCAGAGGCTTGACTATTTTTGAAAAACCCCTTCCACTTCCACCGTCTTCCGCTTGTCCCCTTCACGGATTCTTATCAAATTATAGCCCCCCCCCCGTAGATCAAGTTTGGAAAACCTTTAGGCCCCGGATAGTTAGTTACAAAGATCAGGAATGAGTGGAAGTGGATACTGGATACGTGTTTGTCACAGTGATTTTGTTGAGTTCCCGAAAGTTGAGGCATGGCCACAAACCACCATCTTTTTTGTTAACAAAGAAAAACCCCGCAGCATCAGGCGAGGTGGAAGGGTCAATATGCCCCTTACAGAGACTCTCAGCAATATAATCTTTCATGGCTTGGCGCTCGGGCCCAGATTGATTAAACAACCGAGCCTTAGGTAATTTAGCCCCAGGTACCAAATCAATGGCACAATCAAAAGAACTATGTGGTGGTAAAGGCTCAGCCTCGCTTTCGAGAACACGTCTTCATAGTCCTTTAGGTACTCCAGAATACCCTCCAGACTGATAGACGATTCAGATACAGACTTTAAACGACTGAACAATGACACAGAATTACAACACAGATTGGAACAGTTGGCACCCCATTGGACAATCTCCCCAGTTACCCAATCAATAATAGGGTTATGGCGTTGCAACCACGGCTGACCCAAGACCAGACCTGCAGGCAAATTGTTCAAAACAAAACAACTAATGTTTTCCACATGGGTGGGGCCCAATCTAAGTGGGAAAACCTCAGAAACTAAACAAATTCCCTCTCTGGTGAGAGGAGATGAGTCAATGGCCACCAATTTGACTGGAGATTCGAGCCTAACTGTCCCTATCTGATAAAGAGTCTATCTATAAAGAGAATTTTGGAAAATGAGGAAAATTTTCACGACATCTTAGATGAGTAGGGACAAGAAAGGCAATCTTTTCTCCAGTGTCCCAGGGCTCCACAATAGAAACACAGCTGATTATCTCTGTGGCATCTCCTCTCTTCCTCCTTGACCGAAATGGCTCCCACCTCCATGGGTTCTGTAGCCAGAGAAGTTTCACCCCTCTGGCACGGAGTCTACGTTCCATACGGACAGCTTGCATCATGGCATCCTCCAGGGAATCTGGAGGAGGGTGCAATGCAAGTACGTCCTTCAAAGGTTCAGAAAGACCTCTGCGGAACAACCCTCTGAAAGCGGCGTCGTTCCAGCACACCTCAGCTGCCCAGCATCTGAACTCCGAACAGAACCACTCAGCTGATTGCTTCCCCTGAGTCAAACTCATCACCATATCCTCAGCCAGACGCCATGAAAGCACGACAAACACCCTATGTTCATGCAGCTGAACCCAAACAGTAACACTGACTTCCTGGTGAAGTGTCTGTGCCCGAACAGTAGGTGTTCGGTATGAGCGCAGAACTTTACTGTTCAGGTTCACCCATCTCCAGTTGTGTTCTACTACTGGATACTTTGTGAGTGTTTCAGTTGCAAATTTCATATCTAAGTTCTTGGATTGCATCATTTGTGTAGCACTGATTTGATATAGGTTGTTTTATCAGTTATTGCCAGATCTCCTTATATTGCGATTATTAGATGTGGATATTGTGTCCGCAGGGCGTTATAGGATGCACTAGGGTAGCCTTCTTTCAGCGACTTGAGGGCGCCAGCATCCACGTTAAAGCAGCTTGAACCAGAGATTTATTAGGGTAAATCGCCTCTTTTTGTTAAGGGTCCTGCTTTTGGTAACCTATTTTTTGGGTTGACTTTGCTTTATGGTTATAAGTCTATTCTTACGTTTTAAGGTTAATTCTTAAAAGTTATACTTGTATTAGTACAGTACATGGTGAATTAAAAAAAAATTTATGTAATGAAAGACATCATTTTTACATTGATTTGTCTGAGATACATACAGCCAGTTCCTGATACATGCTGACTGTGGATTGGTCAGCATGTATCAGCTGTCATGTTCACTTTATTGTTACCAAACTCATGGTTGTATATGATATTATTTGAAAATCTTATCCAATTTGATCCAGTTACCTATGGCATAATATCCACAATTTGCTCAACTCTAGCGCATAGCATGTGCACAAATCCAGGCTGTATGTCCAACTTATTAATAAGGAGACACATTGCCTATATGGCAGGCAGAAACACCAAACATGGCCTGAGCAGAGCTTTATAGAGAATATTCAATAATGTGTCCAGAACCTTCTTATCCCAACATTGTGAATAAAAAAAATCTCATTATCATCATTGTTGAAGAATTGGATTACTCCAGCAACCCACCATACGTGTTTTATCAAACCGGATCTATTATAAAGTATAGAGAGTCATCAGAGACGAAAATGTCTGAAAAATGTTCTGCTCACTTCTTTTAAACACTTGATGTCTTTGGAAACCGGAAGAGGTTAAAAGACGCTCAAAAGACTGAAAGTAACAATTTGTCTTTATATAGAAAATGCAAAAATATTCAGAATTGAGAGTCCTCAGTGGTTGATACATATGGCTAACTGAAAAGATGGTAACAAATTGCAAGCTTTCGAGACTACTCAGGTCTCTTCATCAGGCATTGACTAAGACAAAATCTGAAGAATCAATTTGTTACCATCTTTTCAGTTAGCCATTAAAAGGTATCAACCACTGAGGACTCTCAATTCTGAATATTTTTCTATCTACTGGCTAACACGGTACAAAGATATACATCTTTCCTGTATAGAAAATGCAAATGCCCATTTTTTTGCGCATTTAGTTTGTACTTTTTAGGCAGTTTTCTCAGTGGAATCCACCTGAAAAAACTTTGGGATTGATTCATCAAAGCTTTCATACCAGAATTGTGGTGTAAAAGCTCTGAAAAGTCCCAAAATTTAGGCGCATCTCAGAGTTGCGACAACATTTTGCAACTCTAGGCATCTTCACAACAGTTTTTCCAAGTTCCGACAAAGTGGGAGGAGTTGGGGTGGGACAGGGGTGTTGCGACCGTTGATCATCCTTCATGACGAGTGGCAGTGTTAGCAGGGGCTGGAGCTCATAGCGATGTACGCCACTTACCGACAGTCATGATTCCCGAAGAAGCATACACCTCTTCATGAATCTGAAGTGTTTGACTCTGGCACGTTGCCCTCATCAAGACTGTCGTGAACAATGCCAGTCTTGATGAAGACCAAGGAGAAGGCTCATTCCAAACTCATGTTTTGTCTCAATCGATTTTACAATCCAAAAGCACAAACTCAATATAACAAATATAATAACATAATTGAATCAGAAATTGGCAGTCAAACTATATTTATGGGGAGAATAATGTTTGATGGATCTATTACAGCCTCCATTTTGTCCCTATATTCAAGCAAATTTTCATTAGATCTAATAAATATCCAGTTATAAAGGAGTAATAATAAAAAAGTAAAAATTTGATAAAAAATGTTACAGGTTTTGTCTATGTTTTCAACGTCTGTGACATAAGCTACAAATGCATATTTTATATTGTAGTAGGAGATACATGTAACCATTGATAAAATGTTCCTGTGAACGCTCATTTTATACATAACTATCATGAGAAAATAGAAAAAATAGATTTACAAACTATGGGGTGAGGCATAAAGCTCAAATTTTCCACACACCCTTTTCTTACTTGCTTAGGTAAGCCCTTCAGGCTTCAGTATAAAGGTTTGTGCTAAGTGCAACACCTAGGGTGTGTCTACAGTGCCATTATTAACACATCTCAGTATATTATTTCATTGATATTAACTTACAAAATGATTATGGTCTGTATTGTTGTACAGTGAAATTAAGTAACTGGTTAGCAAAATGGTGATCTCACTGTAATTGCGTGGAATGAGTAGTATTTAGAAAAGACCAATTAGATGACCTTATATGTTCAATGAAACAAAGTCTGTTATAATCTTAAATGATTTCTGAATGTCTATGTCATATAGTATATGTAAAGTAATTCGGCATAAATCAAACTAATCTTCATGGTGTTACAAAAGAAGATAATAGTGGCGCATAGATAAAAGTATAAGACTCGGCTCTGTCAAGTGAAAAGTACAATCAAAGGAAACCTTTCATAATTTTGGAACTCAATGATATTATGCAGTAAAGCACAAAAGCGCAAAATCTGTTGTTTCATCATGTCATTAATCTATTGGCTCCTGTTTGTACATGCAAGTGACGATTTGTATTGCAGGCAACGGCTGAAATACCATATTTTACCTCCTCTAATAAAATTAGAAACACACTAATAAAATAGGTACAAAAAGCGGAAAAAATTAGAATATCAAAAAATATATATGAAGTAAAGAAATGTGCCAAAATATAACCAAGGAAAAATATTAGTGGCTCAGCACTGCACAAATATGAAGCCTACAAAGAAAAAAATCATGAACAAAGAATCGATGTAAAAATACAGACAAATGAATGCCGTAGATACACGCGTCAGGGTTTTGGCACCACAAGACAATGAGGCAAATTCACACCTTTGTATTGTTCCATACTGACTGTTATACTATCTACTATTATTTATACCTTTACTTGTCATATGTTGACACTCATTCTTTAATGTTCTATATATGCGTATTTTCATATACAGTATAACCAGATATATTACAACTTCTGCCTCTCTTTGTGTAGTGGACCCCTCCAAAAAAGTTAAGTATTTTTTACATCATTGGTTCATTGTGCACGATTTTGATTTCTTTGAAGGTTTCTCCTCTAATAAAAGTATCTTGCCTTATCATAAAGCCACTTGCTGAAAGCAGGTTAATCATAGTGCTGATAAACACTCTCCAAACTTCCACTTAAACATAACATCTTCACTCAATTAGTGAGGATGAGATAAAATGCATAGTGGGGGTGAACTATGACTAACCCACACGGTTTCTATGTGCTATGCTATATTATATACTGGGTAAGAACTGGGTAACATTTGCACACAGCAGTGTCTCCATCTCATGTTTGAGCAGATGACACCAGAAATGAGGTTTCTAGATTTTGTACTGCACGAGAGAGATGTTAATAAGCAGGGGTAAATATTCTTGAAGCCATCAGTTGAGGTGATTGTAATCATGGGAGTATTGCATCAAATCAATTTTAAGTAGGGTGGCGATGAATCTATAAAAGGGAACGCTTGGTGCCTTGTTTGCGAAAATGCTCAGTAGGGCAATTGATGTGACGGTAAGTGGAAGCATAGGCCTCCAGTCAATGAGGACCAAGAGGAAGGCTGAGACACTAACAGAAAATAAAGGAAGCCTGAGGAAAATAGAAATCCTGTAGAGATGCTAGGTTGAACAGTGTGTTTTAGCCTAAGTACCATTGGATCTAGCAGGACAGGAGGAGTAAGAAGAGATATGGGGCTGTTGAGTCTTAGAGACAAAATATTGTATCAACCCATAGATGAATTCAGCGCACATTCAGAATTGGTTGCACCACAGCCTGGTCAGAGGCATGTAAGAGTACCTAGACTGTGTGTATCTACACCTACATGTGTTTGTTTCCATAGTAGTAGAATTGAAATCCTGCATTTATTGGAAATATTCCTTCTGCAAATTTAGACAATAATGGTACCGAATGGTCAGTGTGACTGAAGTTGTGTTTGAAGTGAAAAAATCCTGTTATTTCTCATAAATCTAAGTTATATTTATTTGTTTTTTTTACCGTTACATAGCATTGAAGTGAAATAATTTTCTTGACAAGGTGACATTCCTACCAAGGATTTAAATGGGTTGTTCAACAAAAAAGTGCATTTTAATCAATAGATCTTGGAATAATAATTAAATAATTGACATTGTATTTGTAATTTAGCTTCAGTTGACTAGTCATAAGTTGGGGACCATTGCTTTAGGTTAATTCACATTTATAATCTACAAACATCATCATTTCTGGAACATTTACTTTTTTAATGTAATAGCCACAAAATCCAGTCTATCACAACTGAAGGCTACCCGCTAACCGGTCCACAGACTCTGTAGCGCTATGTATATAATCCAACAATGCAGAAATGTTGAAGCAACCCAAGAACAACCATAAACATTTCTAAAGCTCAGACGTTCAATATTATGTAAGGATGGCAAGTGGAGGTTACCCATGTTTCAACCCCTTTCAAATATATCACTTTTGACCCTAATGATTTAATATGTTTTTCAAGATTTTGTTTGGATGAGTTGTCCGGAAAAAGAAGAAAAAAAAAGAAAAAAATCAGGTTGGCAACTCTGAAAGGTAGCGTACTGACTGAGAACCAGCACAGCACAATTTTGCACAGTATAATACACAGTCAGATTACTTATACCTCATTTCCTCTACTATTACATTCATTGTTGTGTTTGCCTATTTCATACTCAATCCATTCAGATTTTTCCACTTTTATCAATAAACACATTCAGCTGTAATACCATAGCCATATGTAACAAGCAATGGCTTGTCTTTCTCCAATACACCAAGCTTTGCATTGAAATATCCCTAATGACCTTGAGTTAGTGACTCTCATTGTTGCACTGCTACTAGATTTCCTGACAGAAGTCTATTGCTTTGTTGTCTGTATAACCTGGTGTAGATAATTGGGCAATTTAGAGCTGATATCATTTCATCAGTTGACTACAGTCTTTTTGTTTCTTGTTAATGATGATGATGCTCCACTGCTCCTTTTGTTATGTGTGTATTATATGTTATACAGTAGACACAATCTTTCATCATGAGCTATATTAACGTATTTCTTCACATTATTCTTTTTAAACATTACAGTAGCCATTTTGTATTGATAGGCACTGTTGCCGTAAAGTTTAAGTATATTGTCTATATTTTGACTTATTTACATATATCACTGTATTCTAACCAATACAGATAACAGTTTATTATTAGCAATTCACAATATGAAACAAATAAAGTCTACAGTCAGAGCCTGTAAACCCTAGAATTTTCCAAACTATCTGCAACAGGTTGTCGGAAGTTTGGAATAATCTCCTTTTAAATAATAGAACATGGTAAAAAGAACCCATTGATTGACCTTACCTTTAATGGTATTCATGATAGAAGATTGTTGATAGTTTAATAACTCTTCAAGTGATTTATACTGACCATACATGTTCAGTGAAGGATGAAAAACTCTTTCTTTGAACATTTTGGTTAAATTCTTGTATAAAAAGATCTTTTGAAACTATTATTAGATAAATGTAACAATTATGTGGGTACTATAGAATCTGATTGTGTGGGATAAAATGAGTTTGAGACCAAAGCTGAGACTAATAAGTGTATTTAACAATGCAAGAAGTAGAACATAACCAAACTGTTGTGAATGTGCTAGAAATGAATTCTGAGCAGAAGCTCCCTCTGGTGGTTACAAACAGTAGTGAACTATCCAATGAAGATTGTGAAGATTGGCGATCAGGTGTTACTGACTGGTCTTATATAAGGGAGGTTCCTCCCATCAGGGTTACCGGTGATCAATTTTTCTGGTCTCATCTGTGATTCCTGTTCACTTTGTAGCTTGCTGTTTCGTGCCTGCATCTTCTGCTAACAGATAAGACATTTTCTTCTTTTAGTTTTTGTGCTTGCTTTTTGCATTTTGTCCTGCACTTCTGTGGGGGTCTGCCGGGTCCCCTCCGGGGGCTTGTGCTCCTCTCAGTTTAGTTGTTCAGCCACTGTTGTTTGTTCATTTGCCTTTTCCAGTTTTTTCAGTGGCTGCTGTTTAGTTTTGTTACACCAGAGAACTAATTTAGGTGGTAGAGGTCGTGTGATCTCAGGTGTTTTTGTAATTAGTAGAGTTGGTACTTTTCAGGGTTTTTTGGGATTGCAGTAAGTGTCCTTCCTATCCTTTTCTATTTAGGAAGTTTGGGCCCCAACGTTTGCTAATACTATTTTCTGTCTGTGTCTGTATTTCCCTTGTCTAACCGCCATTACATGTTTGGGGGCTTTCTATGTTCTTTGGGGATCTGCTCAGGGGCAGATAGTTTTCCTCTTTCTGTCTTTAGGTGTAGTTAGCTTCTCAGGCTGTGACGAGGCGTCTAGGACCAACGTAGGTACGCTCCACGGCTGCCTTTAGTTGTGGTGGTTAGTCAGGGTACTGCAATCCCATAGATTCCAACCTCTCTGGTGTATTTCCTTTTTTGCCTGCTCTCCTCAGCTACCAAATCATAACAGTATCACCGGCCCAAAAACTGATATTTGTATGGTACTCACAGAAGGGAAAAATAGTGTTAAAGAAAGAAGATTGTCAGAGTTGTCAGAGATTTTTATTTATTTTTTTTCCCTCTGTTTCTCTGAATGCTGAGGATTTTTTTTTTCTCTCAATGGAGTTTGCACAGTTGTCTGGCCGTGTGGATCAGCTTGCCACTGAAGTTCGGAGTTTTGCTACCTATCTTGCAGGGTTGCCTGTTGTGGAACCTAGGATTCCCATGCCAGATTTGTTTTTAGGGGATCGAGCTAAATTTCTGAATTTCAAAAATAACTGTAAGTTGTTTTTTGCCTTGAAATCTAAGTCCTCAGGGAGCGCAGCACAGCAGGTTCAAATTGTCATCTCTCTCCTGCGCGGCGATCGTCAGGATTGGGCTTTTTCCCTGACACCTGGGGATTCTGTTTTGAGTGATGTTGATGCATTTTTTCAGGCTCTGGGGTTATTGTACTATGAGCCTAATGTCACTGATCAAGCTGAAAAAGCCTTGTTGGCATTAAATCAGGGGCTTGAGGACGCTGAGTTATACTGTCAGAGATTCTGAAGGTGGGCAGTCCTGACCAAATGGAATGACGATGCTTTGGCAGCCCTTTTTCGGAAGGGTCTGTCAGAGAATGTAAAGGATGTTATGGTGGGATTCCCTGTCCCCTCTGGTCTCAATGATTCTATGTCATTAGCGATTCAAATTGACAGACGTTTGCGTGAGCGTAGAGGTATGTATGGAATAGTGTTGCCTTGTGAACCAGATTCTGAACCCATGCAGTGTGATAGAGTGGCTTCTGGGGCACAGCGTCATGAGTTTCGAAAACGCAATGGGTTATGTTTCTACTGTGGTGATGCCTCTCATGCTATTTCAGTCTACCCTAAGCGGGCAAGACGTTTTGCACGCTCAGTTGTCTTGGGTAGTGTTCAGACTAAATTTTTGTTGACTGTTACCCTGATTTGCTCCCTGTCCACATTTTCTGCTCAGGCTTTCGTTGATTCAGGAGCAGCTATTAACCTGATGGATTTTGATTTTGCTAAACGTTGTGGGTTTCCCTTGATACCCCTACGGAAGTCTATTCCCCTACTGGGGATCGATTCTACCCCTTTGGCTGAGAATAAACCTCAGTTCTCTACTCAGGTGATAATGAGGGTTGAGCCTGATCATCAGGAGAGTTGCAAATTTTTGGTGCTGTATAATCTGCATGACATTATCGTACTGGGTTTCCCTTGATTACAGTCTCATAATCCTGTTTTGGATTGGAAATCTGTGTCTGTAACCAGTTGGGGCTGCCAATGTGTTAATACCAACACTCCTGTTTTTTCTGCCTCCCCCAGGCTCAGGATGTTCCTGACTTTTTGACTGATTTTTCTGATGTGTTTAGCGAAAGTAAATCTGCATCCTTGCCCCCCATAGGAGCTATGACTGCGCTATTGAATTAGTGCCTGGTAGTAAATTCCCTAAAGGTCGCCTTTTTAACTTGTCTGTACCTGAACATGACGCTATGCGGTCTTATATCAAGGAGTCATTGGAGAAGGGTCATATCAGACCATCCTCTTCACCCTTGGGTGCCGGTTTTTTCTTTGTGGCCAAAAAGGATGGTTCATTGAGGCCGTGTATTGATTATTGTCTCTTGAACAATATCACTGTGAAATATCAATATCCGTTACCCTTGATTTCTGACCTGTTTTCCAGGGTGAAAAGTGCTACTTGGTTTACCAAGCTTGACCTCAGGGGGGCATATAACCTTATTTGCATTAAGCACGGGGATGAATGGAAGACGACATTTAATACCCCAGAGGGGCATTTTGAGTACCTAGTGATGCTCTTTGGGCTCACTAATGCTCCTTCTGTCTTCCAGTCCTTCATGAATGACATTTTCAGGGATTTTGTGGATACATTTCTGATTGTTTATTTGGATGATATCTTGATTTTTTTCCAATGACTGGGACTCTCATGTGAAACATGTTCGGACTGTGTTCCAGATTTTGAGAGAGAATGCTCTGTATGTGAAGGGATCAAAGTGTCTTTTTGGCGTACAGAGGATCTCATTTCTGGGATTCATTTTGTCCCCATCTGTTATTGAAATGGACCCGGTCAAGGTTCAGGCCATCTGTGATTGGGTCCAATCTACTTCATTAAAGGCTCTTCAAAGATTCTTGGGTTTTGCCAATTTTTATCGTAAATTTATTGGTAATTTCTCTGTTATTGTTAAACCATTGACTGATTTGACCAAAAAGGGTTCTGATGTGGTGAATTGGCCTCCTGAGGCAGTCTCTGCGTTTCAGGAACTTAAGCAGAGATTCACTTCTGCTCCTGTTCTACGGCAGCCTGTTGTTTCTCTGCCATTTCAGGTGGAGGTTGATGCCTCTGAAATTGGGGCAGGTGCCGTTTTGTCCCAAAGAGATCCAGAGACCTCTAAAAGTAACCCTTGTGCCTTTTTCTCTCGAAAATTTTCTCCAACTGAACGTAATTATGACGTGGGTAATCGGGAGTTATTGGCCATGAAGTGGGCTTTTGAAGAGTGGAGACATTGGCTGGAGGGAGCCAAACATCAGGTGGTGGTCCTCAAGGACCATAAGAATCTGGTTTATCTGGAATCAGCCAAGCGACTTAATCCTAGACAGGCCAGGTGGGCCTTGTTTTTCACACGTTTTAATTTCATGGTTTCCTTTCTTCCTGGCACTAAGAATGTTAAGGCGGATGCCCTCTCGAGGAGTTTCCTTGCGGACTCTCCTGAGTTATCTGATCCTGCTGTTATTTTGAAAGAGGGTGTAGTTCTTTCCACCATCTCGCCCAATTTGAGACTGGCTCTGTAAGGGTGTCAGGAGGATAAACCTGAGCGCTGCCCTATTGGGAAATTGTTTGTCCCAGACCGGTGGAAAAAGAGTGTGATGTCTGAGATTCATTGTTCCGTGTTGGCCGGTCATCCGGAATTTTTGGTACCAGAGACTTGGTTAGTCGGTCCTTTTGGTGGCCTACTTTGTCTCGTGACGTCAGGGAATTTGTGCAGTCCTGCGGGACTTGCTCTCGCTCAAAGCCTTGCTCTCACTCTAGTGGTTTGTTGATGCCATTGCCTGTGCCCAAGAGACCATGGACCCATATCTCTATGGATTTCATTTCCGACCTCCCTGTTTCTCAGAGAATGACCGTTATCTGGGTGATTTGTGATAGGTTTTCCAAAATGATACATCTTGTGCCATTACCTAAGTTGCCTTCCTCCTCTGAATTGGTGCCTTTATTCCTTCAGCACGTGGTTCGGTTACACGGCATTCCTGAGAACATTGTGTCTGACAGAGGAGTCCAGTTTGTTTCCAGATTTTGGAGGACTTTTTGTTCTAAACTTGGTGTTCAATTGTCTTTCTCCTCGGCTTTTCATCCTCAGACCAATGGACAAACTGAGAGAACAAACCAGACATTGGAGACTTATCTGAGATGCTTTGTGTCTGCTGATCAGGATGACTGGGTCTCTTTTTTGCTTTTGGCTGAGTTTGCTCTTAATAATAGGGCTAGCTCTGCCACTTTGATGTCTCCATTTTTCTGCAATTTTGGGTTTCACCCTCGATTTTCTTCAGGACAGACGGAGGCTTCTGTCTGTCCAGGTGTTGACTCTGTTGTGGAGCGTATGCAGCAGATTTGGGACCAGGTAGTGGAGAGGTTGTCCCTCTCTCAGGAGAGGGCCCAGCGGTTTGCCAACCGGCATAGGACTGATGGTTCTCGGTTTGAAGTGGGGGACTTGGTCTGGTTGTCCTCAAGAAATATCCCTATGAGAGTTGCATCTCCTAAGTTTAAGCCTAGGTTCATTGGACCTTATAAGATCATGGAGATTCTTAATCCTGTTTCCTTTCGTTTACTTCTTCCAGGGACATTTAAGATCCATAACGTGTTCCACAAGTCCTTATTGAAGAGGTTTGTCGAGCCAGTGGTTCCTATGGCTGCGCCTCCTGACCCTGTTTTGGTTGAGGGCAATCTGGAATATGTGGTTGAGAAAATATTGAATTCTCGTTTTTCTAGACGGAAACTCCAGTATTTGGTTAAGTGGAGAGGTTATGGTCAGGAGGACAATTCTTGGGTGTTTGCTTCGGACATCCATGCTAGGAGACTGATCCGTGCGTATCACAGAGCTCATCCTGACTGACCTGGTTGCTCAAATGAGGGTTCGGTGACCCCTCCAAAAGGGGGGGTACTGTTGTGAATGTGCTAGAAATGAATTCTGAGCAGAAACTCCCTCTGGTGGTTACAAACAGTACTGAACTATCCAATGAAGATTGTGAAGATTGGCGATCAGGTGTTACTGACTGGTCTTATATAAGGGAGGTTCCTCCCATCAGGGTTGCCGGTGATCAATTGTTCTGGTCTCATCTGTGATTCCTGTTCACTTTGTAGCTTGCTGTTTCGTGCCTGCATCTTCTGCTAACAGATAAGACATTTTCTTCTTTTAGTTTTTGTGCTTGCTTTTTGCATTTTGTCCTGCACTTCTGTGGGGGTCTGCCGGGTCCCCTCCGGGGGCTTGTGCTCCTCTCAGTTTAGTTCAGCCACTGTTGTTTGTTCATTTGCCTTTTCCAGTTTTTTCAGTGGCTGCTGTTTAGTTTTGTTACACCAGAGAACTAATTTAGGTGGTAGAGGTCGTGTGATCTCAGGTGTTTTTGTAATTAGTAGAGTTGGTACTTTTCAGGGTTTTTTGGGATTGCAGTAAGTGTCCTTCCTATCCTTTTCTATTTAGGAAGTTTGGGCTCCAACGTTTGCTCATACTATTTTCTGTCTGTGTCTGTATTTCCCTTGTCTAACCGCCATTACATGTTTGGGGGCTTTCTATGTTCTTTGGGGATCTGCTCCGGGGCAGATAGTTTTCCTCTTTCTGTCTTTAGGTGTAGTTAGCTTCTCAGGCTGTGACGAGGCGTCTAGGACCAACGTAGGTACGCTCCACGGCTGCTTTAGTTGTGGTGGTTAGTCAGGGTACTGCAATCCCATAGATTCCAACCTCTCTGGTGTATTTCCTTTTTTGCTGCTCTCCTCAGCTACCAAATCATAACACAAACAGAGATTTGCCTGCAATTGTAACGAAGTGACAGCACAAAACAGAATTGTCGAGCAAACTTAGTAGTGGGGCGCGACCGCTAATACCAACAAGTCCAGCAGTAATATGCAGCAAGCATGCAACCCGCACTTAAAGTGGAAGTTCAGCAGTAGTATGCGGCAAGAGTACGACCGGCACTTATACGTGGAAGTCCAGCAATACGTGGGTGGAGCTTAACAGGGAGAAGGTCCTTAAATGTACCTTTGAGCTGAGAAGTCCTGCTCAAGTCCCGCAAAGAAGCTCACAGCAGAACAGTCTCAGAAGTCAGGAAGTAGGTAACCCCAGCCAGGATTGGAAGCAGCTTAGAAGACTGAAGGCAACTGGAAGTGGTGAGGCAGAGCACCAAGTAACGAGCAACAGCAGGAACTCCAGTGGCAAGCCAGGAGGTAGCTCAGAAGCAGACAGCAACAAAATACTCAGGCAAGGAGTATCTCCTGACCCGCACTTAAATAGCAGAACAGACAGGAAGTTCCAGGACAGGGCAAAGTACCAGACTCCTTCTTGGAAAAGGGAAAAAACAGGCTCCAAGGAACATCCAGAATCTGTTGTGAATGTGTTAGAAATGAATTCTGAGCAGAAGCTCCCTCTGGTGGTTACAAACAGTACTGAACCATTCAATGAAGATTGTGAAGATTGGCAATCAGGAGTTACAGATGGTCTTAGATAAGGGAGGTTCCCTCCCATCAGGGTTGCCGGTGATCAATTGTTCTTGTCTCAACTTTGGTTCCAGGTTCACTTGGAAGCTTGCTGAGTCTTGCCTGCATCTTCTGCTAACAGATAAGATATTTTCTGCTTTTATTTTTGTGCTTGCTTTTTGCATTTTTTCCTGCACTTCTGTGGAGGTCAGCCAGGTCCCCTCCGGGGGCTTGTGCTCCTCTCAGTTTATCTGAGCCACTGTTATTTGTTCATTTGCCTTTTCCAGTTTTTTCAGTGGCTGCGGCTTAGTTTTGTTACACCAGAGAACTAATTTAGGTGGTAGAGGTCGTGTGATCTCAGGTGTTTTTGCAATTAGTAGAGTTGGTATTTTTTTAGGGTTTTTTGGATTGCAGTAAGTGTCCTTCCTATCCTTTTCTTTCTAGGAAGATTGGGCCCCAATGTTTGCTCATACTATTTTCTGTCTGTGTCTGTATTTCCTCTTGTCTAACCGCCATTACATGTTTGGATGCTTCCTATGTTCTTTGGGGATCTGCTCCGGGGCAGATAGCTTTCCTCTTTCTATCTTTAGGTGTAGTTAGCCTCTCAGGCTGTGACGAGGCATCTAGGACCAACGTAGGTACGCTCCACGGCTGCATTTAGTTGTGGTGGTTAGTAAGGGTACTGCAATCCAGTAGATTCCAACCTCTCTGGTGTATTGCCGTTTTTGCCTGCTCTCCTCAGCTACCAAATCATAACAGTATCACCGGCCCAAAACTGAAAATTAAGAAGAAGGGAAAAATAGTGTGAAAAAAAAAAAAGTTGTCAGAGTTGTCAGAGATTTTTTTTTTTTTTCTCTGTTTGTTGCATTTTTTTTCCCTCTTTTTCTCTGGGTGCTGAGGATTTTTTTATTTCTCTCAATGGAGTTTGCACAGTTGTCTGGCCGTGTGGATCAACTTGCCACTGAAGTTCGGAGTATTGCTACCTATCTTGCAGGGTTGCCGGTTGTGGAACCTAGGATCCCCATGCCAGATTTGTTTTTGGGGGATCGAGCTAAATTTCTGAATTTCAAAAATAACCGTAAGTTGTTTTTTGCCTTAAAACCTAAGTCCTCAGGGAACGCAGCACAGCAGGTTCAAATTGTCATCTCTCTTCTGCGGGCGATCCTCAGGATTGGGCTTTTTCCCTGACACCTGGGGACCCTGTTTTGAGTAATGTTGATACATTTTTTCTGGTTCTGGGGTTATTGTACGATGAACCTAATGTCACTGATCAAGCTGAAAAAACCTTGTTGGCATTAAATCAGGGGCTTGAGGACGCTGAGTTATACTGTCAGAAATTCCGAAAGTGGGCAGTCCTGACCAAATGGAATGACGATGCTTTGGCAGCCCTTTTTCGGAAGGGTCTGTCAGAGAATGTAAAAGATGTTATGGTGGGATTCCCTGCTCCCTCTGGTCTCAATGATTCTATGTCAATAGCGATTCAAATTGACAGACGTTTGCGTGAGCGTAGAGGTATGCATGGAATAGTGTTGCCTTGTGAACCAGCTTCTGAACCCATGCAGTGTGATAGAGTGGCTTCTGGGGCACAGCGTCATGAGTTTCGAAAATGCAATGGGTTATGTTTCTACTGTGGTGACGCCTCTCATACTGTTTCAGTCTGCCCTAAGCGGGCAAGACGTTTTGCACGCTCAGTTGTCTTGGGTAGTGTTCAGACTAAATTTCTGTTGACTGTTACCCTGATTTGCTCCCTGTCCACATTTTCTGCTCAGGCTTTTGTTGATTCGGGAGCAGCTATTAACCTGATGGATTTTGATTTTGCTTAACGTTGTGGGTTTCCCTTGATACCCCTACGGAAGTCTATTCCCCTACTGTGGAATGATTCTACCCCTTTGGCTGAGAATAAACCCCAGTTCTCTACTCAGGTGATAATGAGGGTTGAACCTGATCATCAGGAGCGTTGCAAATTTTTGGTGCTGTATAATCTGCATGACATTATTGTACTAGGTTTCCCTTGGTTACAGTCTCATAATCCTGTTTTGGATTGGAAATCTGTGTCTGTAACCAGTTGGGGCTGCCAATGTGTTAATGACAACACTCCTGTTTTTTCTGCCTCTCCCCAGGCTCAGGATGTTCCTGACTTTTTGACTGATTTTTCTGATGTGTTTAGCGAAAGTAAATCTGCATCCTTGCCCCCCATAGGAGCTAAGACTGCGCTATTGAATTAGTGCCTGGTAGTAAATTCCCTAAAGGTCGCCTTTTTAACTTGTCTGTACCTGAACATGACGCTATGCGGTCTTATATCAAGGAGTCATTGGAGAAGGGTCATATCAGACCATCCTCTTCACCCTTGGGTGCCGTTTTTTTCTTTGTGGCCAAAAAGGATGGTTCATTAAGGCCGTGTATTGATTATCGTCTCTTGAACAATATCACTGTGAAATATCATTATCCGTTACACTTGATTTCTGACCTGTTTTCCAGGGTGAAAAGTGCTACTTGATTTACCAAGCTTGACCTCAGGGGGGCGTATAACCTTATTCGCATTAAGCACGGGGATGAATGGAAGACGGCATTTAATACCCCAGAGGGGCATTTTGAGTACCTAGTGATGCCCTTTGGGCTCACTAATGCTCCTTCCGTCTTCCAGTACTTCATGAATTACATTTTCAGTGATTTTGTGGATACATTTCTGATTGTTTATTTGGATGATATCTTGATTTTTTCCAATGACTGGGACTCTCATGTGAAACATGTTCGGACTGTGTTCCAGATTTTGAGAGAGAATGCTCTGTATGTGAAGGGATCAAAGTGTCTTTTTGGCGTACAGAGGATCTCATTTCTGGGATTCATTTTGTCCCCATCTGTTATTGAAATGGACCTGGTCAAGGTTCAGGCCATCTGTGATTGGGTCCAACCTACTTCATTAAAGGCTCTTCAGAGATTCTAGGGTTTTGCCAATTTTTATCGTAAATTTATTGGTAATTTCTCTGTTATTGTTAAACCATTGACTGATTTGACCAAAAAGGGTTCTGATGTGGTGAATTGGCCTCCTGAGGCAGTCTCTGCGTTTCAGGAACTTAAGCAGAGATTCACTTCTGCTCCTGTCTACGGCAGCCTGATGTTTCTCTGCCATTTCAGGTGGAGGTTGATGCCTCTGAAATTGGGGCAGGTGCCGTTTTGTCCCAAAGAGATCCAGAGACCTCTAAAAGTAACCCTTGTGCCTTTTTCTCTCGAAAATTTTCTCCAACTGAACGTAATTATGACGTGGGTAATCGGGAGTTATTGGCCATGAAGTGGGCTTTTGAAGAGTGGAGACATTGGCTGGAGGGAGCCAAACATCAGGTGGTGGTCCTCACGGACCATAAGAATCTGGTTTATCTGGAATCAGCCAAGCGACTTAATCCTAGACAGGCCAGGTGGGCCTTGTTTTTCACACGTTTTAATTTCGTGGTTTCCTTTCTTCCTGGCACTAAGAATGTTAAGGCGGATGCCCTTTCGAGGGGTTTCCTTGCGGACTCTCCTGAGTTATCTGATCCTGCTGTTATTTTGAAAGAGGGTGTAGTTCTTTCCGCCATCTCGCCCAATTTGAGACTGGCTCTGGAAGGGTGTCAGGAGGATAAACCCGAGAGCTGCCCTATTGGGAAATTGTTTGTCCCGGACCGGTGGAGGAAGAGTGTGATGTCTGAGATTCATTGTTCCTCTTTTTCCGGTCATCCGGAATTTTTGGTACCAGAGACTTGGTTAGTCGGTCCTTTTGGTGGCCTACTTTGTCTCGTGACGTCAGGGAATTTGTGCAGTCCTGCGGGACTTGCTCTCGCTCCAAGCCTTGCTCTCGCTCTGGTGGTTTGTTGATGCCATTGCCTGTGCCCAAGAGGACCATGGACCCATATCTCTATGGATTTCATTTCCGACCTCCCTGTTTCTCAGAGAATGACCGTTATCTGGGTGATTTGTGATAGGTTTTCCAAAATGATACATCTTGTGCCATTACCTAGGTTGCCTTCCTCCTCCGAATTGGTGCCTTTGTTCCTTCAGCACGTGGTTCGGTTACACAGCATTCCTGAGAACTTTGTGTCTGACAGAGGAGTCCAGTTTGTTTCCAGATTTTGGAGGATTTTTTGTTCTAGACTTGGTGTTCAATTGTCTTTCTCCTCGGCTTTTCATCCTCAGACCAATGGTCAAACTTAGAGAACAAACCAGACATTGGAGACTTATCTGAGATGCTTTGTGTCTGCTGATCAAGATGACTGGGTCTCTTTTTTGCTTTTGGCTGAGTTTGCTCTTAATAATAGGGCTAGCTCTGCCACTTTGATGTCTCCATTTTTCTGCAATTTTGGGTTTCACCCTCGATTTTCTTCGGGACAGACGGAGGCATCTGTCTGTCCAGGTGTTGACTCTGTTGTGGAGCGTATGCAGCAGATTTGGGACCAGGTAGTGGAGAGGTTGTCCCTCTCTCAGGAGAGGGCCCAGCGGTTTGCCAACCGGCATAGGACTGATGGTCCTCGGTTTGAAGTGGGGGACTTGGTCTGGTTGTCCTCAAGAAATATCCCTATGAGAGTTGCATCTCCTAAGTTTAAGCCTAGGTTCATTGGACCTGATAAGATCATGGAGATCCTTAATCCTGTTTCCTTTCGTTTACTTCTTCCAGGGACATTTAAGATCCATAACGTGTTCCACAAGTCCTTATTGAAGAGGTTTGTCGAGCCAGTGGTTCCTATGGCTGCGCCTCCTGACCCTGTTTTGGTTGAGGGCAATCTAGAGTATGTGGTTGAGAAAATATTGGATTCTCGTTTTTCTAGACGGAAACTCCAGCATTTGGTTAAGTGGAGAGGTTATGGTCAGGAGGACAATTCTTGGGTGTTTGCTTCGGACATCCATGCTAGGAGACTGATCCGTGCGTATCACAGAGCTCATCTTGACCGACCTGGTTGCCCAAATGAGGGTTCGGTGACCCCTCCTCAAGGGCGGGGTACTGTTGTGAATGTTTTAGAAATGAATTCTGAGCAGAAGCTCCCTCTGGTGGTTACAAACAGTACTGAACCATTCAATGAAGATTGTGAAGATTGGCAATCAGGAATTACAGACTGGTCTTATATAAGGGAGGTTCCCTCCCATCAGGGTTGCCGGTGATCAATTGTTCTTGTCTCAACTTTGGTTCCTGGTTCACTTGGAAGCTTGCTGAGTCTTGCCTGCATCTTCTGCTAACAGATAAGATATTTTCTGCTTTTATTTTTGTGCTTGCTTTTTGCATTTTTTCCTGCACTTCTGTGGAGGTCAGCCAGGTCCCCTCCGGGGGCTTGTGCTCCTCTCAGTTTATCTGAGCCACTGTTATTTGTTCATTTGCCTTTTCCAGTTTTTTCAGTGGCTGCGGCTTAGTTTTGTTACACCAGAGAACTAATTTAGGTGGTAGAGGTCGTGTGATCTCAGGTGTTTTTGCAATTAGTAGAGTTGGTATTTTTTTAGGGTTTTTTGGATTGCAGTAAGTGTCCTTCCTGTCCTATTCTTTCTAGGAAGATTGGGCCCCAACGTTTACTCATACTATTTTCTGTCTGTGTCTGTATTTCCTCTTGTCTAACCGCCATTACATGTTTGGGGGCTTCCTATGTTCTTTGGGGATCTGCTCCGGGGCAGATAGCTTTCCTCTTTCTATCTTTAGGTGTAGTTAGCCTCTCAGGGTGTGACGAGGCGTCTAGGACCAACGTAGGTACGCTCCACGGCTGCCTTTAGTTGTGGTAGTTAGTCAGGGTACTGCAATCCAGTAGATTCCAACCCCTCTGGTGTATTGCCGTTTTTGCCTGCTCTCCTCAGCTACCAAATCATAACAAGAATCCTTACAACAAGCTTATTTCTAGGCGGCTCTGAGAGTGAGCAAAGCCTTAAAATTAAGTTTAACGATTATTCACTGTACAAATTTATCCAACAAACAACCATTTTGGATATGAACTAGTGATGATTGAACATTAAAATGCTTGAGTGCTCCGTACTCAATTTGAGTTGGTAAGCCACTCGGATGGGATGTACTCGAGTACTGAGTATAATGTAAGTCAATGGGAAGCTCAAGCATTTTTCCAGAATACCTTGAAATGGATGGAAACAGTGCTCAAATGGAATGGGAACAGCATTGTAAGATGTCTGGATGCACCTTTGTGATTTTCCTGCCTCCCCAACACTCCTGTTAGGGTATTCTGGGATAATATTAAAGTTTCCCATTGACTTCCGTTATACTCGGTACTCTAGTTGAACCCGTCTGAGCATCTGATCAGCTCAAATCGAGTACCAAGCACTCAAGCATTTTAGTGCTTGATCATCACTAGTCCATATCCAAGTTAGTCGCTGCTGGGAACAATGTTGTCAGAACATTTCTCCACTTTGATAGACTGACAATAAAACATACAATACCGAAGATAAGATGGATTTTACAGGAAAAAATGTTAGGAAACATTCTTTCTTGTATAATAACTTGTATATAAAGCAAAGTTAAAAAGAGAAAAAAACAAACACCTTCTCCACCAATTAATAGCCAGGCCATACCTCACCGTATTTCTCTGCCGCTTATGACTACAGTAAATGACATAGCAGAAGGGGAATAAAACTACACCCGTCTGTAGTCACCAGTAAATGTAATTTTAACATTTTACTATCTTATCTGGGCATGTAGTGTGTGTGACATGGTCAGACATATCCTATTTAGTTCATGAAGGAGGGACTCTAAAACTCATATACCCTATGCAGACAATGCAAGGACTGCCAAAAATTAGAAGGAAGAGGGACTCCGATATACAGAGTATTAGACATAAATGAGGGCCTCATATACTGTGTCTCACCATCCTCTACCTCTTGAGACACTAATTGCCATTCCCCACTGCCAGCTTCTTCTGAACAAGGCTGTTCAGATATCTGGGCATCTCTACACACAATCTCCTCGTGTCCCTCTTGAAATGTGCAGTTCGAGAGGCCAGAATCAATAATTGGAAGAGCAAAGAGCTCCTCTGAGTCTCTGAGTGTGGTATCACTTGTCTCCTGGGACTCGCCATAGAGGAAGTAAGGAGGATCAGGGTGAAGATAATGTGGTCCAGAATCTTGGCTACTAAGACTGGACAGTGTGGAATACAGGGTGATGCTGGGAAACCTACTGGAAGCATTATCTACCATCCAACCAACCACCTGTTTGCACTGTCCTGGCTTCAAGAATGGTTTCCCACATTCCCCTGCAAAGTTGAACAGAAAGCTAGGTTTCGTGTATCAGCATGTTAGTTATGCTCCCGCAGCAGGTATAGTTTCACCTGACCCATGGACTCTGCCTTTGCGTGCACCATCAGCAGCACATCCACTTCCCCATCACTTTTTGCACTTTTTGTGCATTTTAAATGAAGTACATAATATATGCCTGCAAACTTCCGGTATAAATACGGAAAAGAAAATATGTAGCCCTGAACAGGACTTTTGTTTTTAAGTTGCAGCAGCAGTATACCTATAGAAGGACTAAAAGGTTGGGTGCCCACAATCAGGATTACTAGCGTTGAGGAAACCATGTATTTGTGCTGCATCTAAAATGCTGTGTTGTACACTACAAGAACAGTGGATGGATTAACTTAAATCTCATGACCACTATGCTTTTTTTCATGCTGTGCAAACTCACATATGGTGCAGGTTTCCGAGCAGCAGCATGTTAAGTCCTCTTGCAGGAACGCTCAGTCTTCTATGCGGAATTTCCCCATAGACTTGCATTAGATGCGATAAATCCGTTAAAAAAAAGCACACGTTGTGTGTTTATGCAGGCGTTTTTAGACTGGTTTTAATAAATAAACCCCCAAATTCGGTGCATGAGACTGCCCGATAAATGAGTGCAGATGCATCAATATGTTAAACACTACAATGCTTTATTAACAAAATGATTCAATATACAAAATAGTTCCATATCACAAATATTGGTGCAAAGATAAAAAGGAACAGAAATGAGCTTCCTCACGGGGTATATTGAGGCTATATAAACAGAGGTTATCAGCCACCACATAATATAAAAAGCTGACACTTGGATAAAGAGTCAATACTGTGGTATCTAAGAGGTTAAATGTTAGAGGTCTGTTTAAAAGTGTCCACTAGAAGCCATGATTCAAAATGATGTTGAAACAACAGAATATCAATATAAGGCTAAGCACACTGAAATACTGCCATAGGAGTAACCGATTGGTGGCTGATGCCTTTACCTGAGTATATGCCGTGACGTTGGTGTGGTAGGAGCTCCTGTCCCTCTGCCCCGACGCGCGCGTTTCGCCCAGCTTCTTCGGGGGGCGGATACCAGAGGCATATTAGCGGTGAGTTTAAAAAGGGAGCTCCGACCAATCCAAACGCCGGCGATTAGGATGCACCGTTAATCAGCTGTGATTTTAAATGGCGCGTGCGCTGTTCTTACCCAATCCCTTCTGAAAACGGCACTTCGGTGCGGCCGCCGCTGATGCAGCCGGAAAGATCATGAGTCACATGATCATGTCCAGCGTCATCAGCTTCACTGGCCGCATACGTCATGCCTGGGCGGGTTTTCAAACATGCGCATGCGCTCTAATCACACTGATAATGAAAGGGGATATTCTAACTGATAATTGACGATGTCATCATCTACCTAACATACGAAAGCTGAACCAGGCTTCTGGAGGGAAAAACCAGGGGTTCTGAATTTTACTATCTATCATCAATATCTATGGATTGGCAATCTTGCAGGCACAAATGTTCTAAATTGATGGCACTGCACATATACATTGTCTATAGTGCAAATACCAATAAACTATCAATCCTGTAACATTTTTCTCACCAATGATTCTGTGGATATATATCATCTGTGACACACTACAGTGTCATATCACCTGCCACAAATATTCTAAATTAGACGAGAAAAATAGAAAAGAAAAATATCCTAATTAATAGACACACTGCAATCACCAGCCATGATATCATGTAACATGGAAATGTCCTATATTTTCATATATCGTAGTCAGCACAATGAATAGCCACGTAGATCTTCTTGCGATTTTAATTAACCTTTTTGCTTAGTTCTTAAGAAGTAGACGTCCATCAATGAATATCTGACGATGGTATTGTGAAGAATCAGACCAATCCGGATGGAAACGGCGGAAGGGTGGAAGAGCTCAATAAAAAGAAACCAAATAAGGTAAGTAGATTATAATTAAAAACAATTTAAAAACAATTTCCAACCACCTAAGAAATTATTTTTGAAGCACACAGGTGTCTCTAAGTATCAATCAATATTACAGATAAGCCCCAAAGCCTGGACTTTCATTTAACCCTTGTGGATTAAGGGCCCCCAATCTGAATATCCACTTACATTCTAATTTTGCCAATTCTTTGGCTAGATCACCGCCTCTGAAGCCCATTTTCAACATGTCAATGCCCTTAATTTTCAAAAGATGAGACTTGCACTGATGGAATCTCTTGAAGTGTCTCGGAAGTGTTTTCAGCATTGTCTCATCTATGTGGGTTTTGGCTTTCTCTATGTCTAAACAGTGTTCCCTGGTACGAATTTTTAATTCACGAGTTGTCAATCCTACATAAATCTTGTTGCATGGGCACCAAGCCTGGTAAATTACTCCCCTGGATGTACATGTGATGTGTTTACGGATGTCAAAAATCTTCGTGCCATCATGATTTTTAAAGGTATTTCCTTTTATTAAATTGGCACAGGCCTTACATAGGCCACATGGGAAGACACCAGGATTATTGACGGGATTGACTTTATCCCGGCCAAAGTGGCTATGCACCAGTTTATCACGAATTGTTGGTGCCGTTTTGCCACTATGGATGGGTGTGGATCAAGGATTCTGCCAAGCGTGGGATCTGTGAATAATAGGTTCCAATGTTTTTTTAAAATATTTCTAAATTCATCCCATTAGTTGTGGAATGGGGTA
>JARQOD010003247.1:0-24122 GCA_033576555.1 Oophaga sylvatica | reverse complement strand
GCCTCGCCGCCACCACCCGAGCTTCTGTCTCGCCGCCACCACCGAGCTGCCGCCTCGCCGCCACCACCCTAGCTGCCACCTCGCCGCCACCACCAGAGCTGCCGCCACCACCAGAGCTGCCGCACCCCTGACCTTCTGTTTCTTTCCCATTATCCAGTAGAATGTAAGTCCGCAAGGACAGGGTCCTCTCCCTCTGTACCAGTCTGTCATTGTAAAAATCCATACACCTGACAAATGCTATCAAGAACTCTGCTATTAGAAGTGGAAAGGAATAACGAAGACAAAAAATCTAAATAATAAAAATATTGGAGGAAGAGAAACCAATCACAAACTAAAATGTTTCTATACTAATGCACAAAACATGGGCAACAAACAAGGAGAATTGGAACTACCAATGCAGGAAAAGAAATATGATGTCATTGGAATCACTGAAACTTGGTGGGATGGTACACATGATTGGAATACAAGGCTAGAAGGATACAACTTATTTGCAAGAAACAGACTTGATAAACAAGGAGGAGGTGTCGCATTGTATGTTAGAAAAGCGTATATCTGCACAGAGATTGAAGCTTCAGAGACTGGGAGTTCTGTGGAAAATGTTTGGGTAAGAATACAAGGACAGAACAATGGAAAGGACACCATTGTAGGCATTTACTACAGGCCGCATATGCAAGCTGAAGATATGGATGAACTCTTTATGCATCATATGGCCAAGTTCTCCAAAAAATATGACATAGTGGTCATGGGAGATTTCAACTATCCAGACATTTGTTGGGAATCTCTCTCAGGCAAAACTAACAGGTCCAGGAAATTCTTATCCTCTCTTGCTGACAACTTTATCTTCCAAAGGTAGGGGAGAAAACAAGGGGATCTGCTACCTTGGATCTAATCCTTATAAACAGGGAGGAAATGGTTGAGTAGGTAAAAGTGGCTGGGATCTTAGGAGGTAGCAACCATGCTATTTTAGAATTTTGGATAACTAGAGGAGGAAGACCTGTGAAGACTCAGACTTCAAGGTTAGATTTCAGAAAGGCAGATTTTAAGGGACTCAGAAAGAGAATTGGAGGGATCCAATGGCTGGATATACTTAAGGACACAAATATCCAGGAAGGATGGGAAATCTTGAAAAATGAGATTCTCAAAGCACAATCATTAACAATTCCAAAAAGAGGGAAGAATAGGAAGCATTTAAAGAAACCAGGATGGATGAACACAGAACTTAAACACATGCTAAACAGGAAGAAAGAAATGTTTATCAAATGGAAAGAGCGAGGCATATCTAAAGAAGAATATAATGATGTCTGCAGAACCTGCAGGGCAAGAATCAGATTAGCTAAAGCTGACAATGAATTAAGGCTTGCAAGAGATGTCAAAAGCAATAAAAAAGGATTTGGGGGATATGTCAAAAGTAAAAGAAAAATCAAAGATGCTATAGGATTTTTACAGGATGAAAATTATGAAATGGTAAGAAAGGATGTTGAGAAGGCCGAATTTTTAAATTACTATTTTGCATCTGTTTTCTCTCAGAAAGGAAACGTAACATCAACTGATCTTCACTATCCAATTAAGGGAATGGAAGAATCCAGGATATCTATAAACAGAAAAGTAGTGAGGAAACACTTAGCTAACATAAATGAATTCAAGTCTCCAGGTCCAGATGAATTACACCCCAGAGTACTGAAGGAGATAGCAGAAGAAATTTTTGAACCACTCTCCATAATCTTTGAAAATTCTTGGAGAACAGGAAAAGTCCCAGAAGACTGGAGAAGAGCAAATGTTGTTCCTATCTTCAAAAAGGGGAAGAAGGTGAACCCAGGGAACTATAGGCCGGTGAGTCTGACATCTATACCAGGAAAGATCTTTGACAACATGTATGTAAGTACCTGGACAAGAATGAAGTGCTTAACCAGAGTCAGCATGGGTTTGTAACTAATAAGTAGTGTTGAGCGATACTGCTCGATATCTAAAAATATCGGATCGGAATGGTATCGCCGATATCACTAAATATCGTCGATATCCGATTCCGATACCGGAAGTCCCATGTAAGTCTATGGGAACAAAATATCGCAACTAAAAAAACACTTTCTTTCGTTGTAAACACAAAATATACACACATAGAATACATATAGATATATATATATACATGTCATTGTGACATATATATATATACATATATTTATAGTTTATACACTTCTACATAGTAAAATAGACTCTGATTCAATTGCCGGGTAAAGCCGTGACATACCCCATAGAAGTCGACGGGCTCGGTGCCGAGTACCCCCAAAACCTCTGGCTCTGTGCGACTCAACTTGGGCGTCACGAACAGGATTCTGTAGCTCGCTATAAGCGAGTCCTGTGTGCCTGAATTGAACTGGTTTTGTGCTTGAGAATTGCTAAAATCATCAGAGAATGTATTTGCCATTTTTCCGCCATATCTGCGTCACGACGAGGCACTGGTGAAGAAGGGCGTGCTCTTCGTGGGTGTACACTCACTCAGTGGCGCGAAAACGATGTCCGACCACTCTAAATGGTACTGCAATGTAAGATCGTGCCCCACAGCTCTTGAGTTCCGCCTCCTCATCCTCCTCAGTGTGCGGAAACTAACACGAAGGTCCCGCCTCACTACAAAAGAGGGGCCCTCTCCAGATGCTAATGACACATGTGACTTGGCAGAGATGGCTAATGGACACGAGCAGAAGTGTGAAGGGATGGAGCAGTCAGAGCTCTCCCCCCACGGAAGCGACCCGATCGCCACGGAACCACCGTTGGGCACCCGGCCTGGAAACCCTCCTACGCTGCAAGAAGCGGAGGATACCCTAAGAGGCCTGGCCCGGCACCGGGAGGAGGTCGCCAGGATGGAAGCCAGCTGGCGTGCCCTAAAACTAAACTTGGAGCGGCGCCAATCCCTCTTACCTGAAGTGTCTGTACCGGAAGGTGAGGCACCCGTTCTAGTAGAGGAGTCCGTGCGGGCATCCCAGCCCTTGCAATATGATCCGGTTGACGTTGTCGCAGTGGAGGCACCCGATCCTGGAAAAAACGCTGCACCGGCAGCACCCCAGATCCCGCTGTCTGCCCCCGTCGCTGAGACAGAAGAAGCGACACCCGTCCTCATGGAGGAGGCCGCGCAGGCACCAGAGGTCTACCTGTCTGTACCAGAGCCCCGACTGTCATCTGTTCCAGAGCCGGCTGCTTCCTCCGCAGGTGAGCGCCGCCAGGACTGTCGGGCGCTAGGAGAGCTGCCGCAAACCGGACATCGTAAGCTGCAGTTTGATGGTGGAGACATGGAGATGCTGGTGGAGGAGAATTACAACCGGCGTCAGGAGGAAGAGTGGAGACGTCGGGAGAGAGAAGCCGAGCGACAAAGGGAGCAGCGCGAATCCCAGAAGCTTCGCCAACGTCACATCGAGAAGGACCAGGCAGATAAGGACCGGATGAGAAAAGATAAAGGAACCCTGAGGGAGCCGCGGCGTAAGGGTGCAGTACGGAGCTTTAAATTGAAAGCTGGTTGGGGCTTCATCCAGGAGCCTGGACTTTATTTAGAAGTGTTTGTGACCCGGCGGGACGTGGAGACTCACCTCCCAGAAGGACACCCGGGGAGGGACCTGTTGCCAGGAGACTTGGTAACTTACACCCGACACTGGGGTTAAAATGGATGGTATGCCCTAAATGTCACCAGGTGCGACCCTGGTCCCCAGAGTGTCAGGAACCTGTGAGACCCTCGGAGCCTTCAGCCTCCCACATCCAGGCCTCTGCACAAGTGCCCACCCCACGCCGTAAATCTCCCCAGCCTCCCTCAGTGGTCTCCTCAGCAGCCCCAGCTATGGACATGATAATGATAGCTGACCCGTACCCGGCGCCTGTTAGGCCCCCTGGGGTTCGTTCAGTCCGGGACATAGGGCTCCAGACCCGGAGGGAGATGAAATAGGTGGCCACACAGACACAGATAGCGGGTCACGACTTGACTGTACAGGCCACACGACGTCATCAGGTCCTGGTGGTCCTTGGTGTCTCGGATGTTTGGCAAGCATCAGAAGAGTACCAGGTGGTACCTGGAACACCCCTGCCAAAGAATTATAAATAACCCGGACAGGGTCCCTGTATGTAAATAGTAAAATTGTTGATGTACCCGGACGGGTGAATGTTCATAAAAAAGTTTTTTAATTTAATAAAAAAAACAACACAGTTTTCATTACTTTTATTACAGTCTCATCCTGCGACGCCATCGATCTCCTGTAAAAAAATGAAAAAAAAACCAGCAGTATACCACCTGTCCGACGCAGTCCATAGTAACGAGTGTCCCACGACGATCCAGCTCTGCTACATCAGAATGACATCAGAGGCAGGCAGGCAGGCAGAGCCTGTCATCCCGGCGCAGCACAGCTGATTACCTGCTTCCCTGGCGGTGACGTCATCGGACTACTTTACGGCCGCGATTACCCAGCAGTCACTGCAGTTATCGCGAAAAACTGCATGTGACCGCCAGGGAGAAGATAATGGCGGCCATCAAGCAGTCCAGGACGTGACCGCCGGAGATCTTCTGCCAGGTAAGTGCCGCTGACTCCTGACAGACCCGACCGACGGACACTCACAGTGACAGTGACAAATCCGATTCCGGTATCCGATATGACGAAAATATCGGTACTCGGAATCGAAAGCCTGATACAGCTAATATCGGCCGATACCCGATATTTGCAGTATCGTATCGCTCAACACTACTAATAAGTCATGTCAGACTAATTTAATTTCCCTTTATGACAGAATCACTGACTGGGTGGATCAGGGAAATGCTGTAGATATAATATATCTTGACTTCAGCAAAGCATTTGACAAAGTATCTCACATAATCCTTATTGAAAAAATGACTAAGTATGGAATGGACAAGGCAACTGTTAGGTGGATTCATAACTGGCTTAGTGATAGGACCCAAAGAGTGGTAGTAAATGGCTGCACATCCAGTTGGAAGAATGTATCAAGTGGGGTACCACAGGGCACTGTCTTAGGCCCTGTATTGTTTAACATCTTTATCAATGATTTAGATGAAAGAATTGAGGGTAAACTGATTAAATTTGCTGATGACACAAAGCTAGGAGGGATAGCTAATACTAGAGAAGAGAGAGAGAGGATTCAAAAAGATATAAATAAACTGGGGCAGTGGGCAGCAACTAACAGAATGGTTTTTAACAGGGAAAAATGCAAAGTACTACATCTGGGAAATAAAAATGAAAAAAGCGTATACAGAATGGGAGGAATAGGGCTAAGCAACAGCACATGTGAAAAAGACTTGGGTATACTAATAGATCACAGACTGAACATGAGTCAACAGTGTGATGCAGCAGCAAAAAAGGCAAATACAATTCTGGGATGTATTAACAGAAGCATACAGTCTAGATCACGTGAATTCATTATTGCCCTCTACTCCTCTTTGGTCAGACCTCATCTGGAATACTGTGTCCAGTTTTGGGCACCACATTTTAAAAAAGACATCAACAAACTGGAGCAAGTTTAGAGAAGAGCAACCAGAATGGTGTCCGGTCTGCAAACCATGTCCTATGAGGAATGGTTACAGAATTTGGGAATGTTTAGCTTGCAAAAAAGAAGACTGAGAGGAGACTTAATAGCTGTCTACAAATATCTCAAGGGCTGTCACATTGTAAAAGGACCATCTTTATTCTCATTTGCACAAGGAAAGACTAGAAGCAATGGGATGAAACTGAATGGGAGGAGACACAGATTAGATATTAGAAAAAACTTTTTGACAGTTAGAGTGATCAATGAGTGGAACAGGCTGCCACGAGAGGTGGTGAGTTCTCCTTCAATGGAAGTCTTCAAACAGAGGCTGGACAGACATCTGTCTGGGATGATTTTGTGAATCCTGCTTTGAGCAGGGGGTTGGACCAGATGACCCAGGAGGTCCCTTTCAACTTTACCATTCTATGATTCTATGATATGTGGAATTTTGTAAAATTCAAGAAGAATTTAATTCCACTCAAATATATTGGTTCATCTTTAGCATCTTTTGGATTAAATTGTTATACTAAGAATCAAAGTTGAGGTTGTCTTTTGCGTTGGGTATAGTCACAAATTATGCCCCTTTTCTCCTCTGCTCTCTGCGATGGCTGTAGAGCCACTGGCAGCAATTGTTAGAGATTATCCAGACATTGTTGGTTTTTGTCAAGGGGATGTGGAAGTAAAGGTGGCTCTTTAATCCAATAACATATTGTTATTTTTAGCACACACTTCTTGTACACTTGTAGTGGCTAAATGACATTGCCAGGCAGGACTCAAATATGGTACAGTAGATGAGAAAACAAAACAATCGGCTTTATTGAAATACAGAGGATTATATGCCGGAAAGTAAAGGTACTGCCACACTACACAATCCCGCTAGCGATCTCGTTAGCGTCGCATACTAATGAGATTGCTAGCGGGATTGTTTCTATATCGCTAGTAGCTACCTATTTTAGCGATGTCGTTAGGACGCTATCGCGGTTAGCGATCTCCTTAACGACTTTAGCGGTACAAAAGTACCGCTAAATCGCTAAAAAAGGTGCCACACTCAGCGATTTGATACTTACCAGCGGGGCGCCAGCGACGAAAATAGGGTCCGGAACGATCGCTGTGATGAACGACATCACAGCAGGGGCCTCGTCGCTGGTAGATGCCGCACACAACAACATCGCTAACGGGATCGCTAAATAGTGACGTTTTTTAGCGATCCCGTTAGCGATGTTGTTTAGTGTGGCATACCCTTAAGACTAATAGTTATTGTAATGATAACAACAGTAATAGATACAAGGAGAGATAGCGTGTCACACAAGCTGCACTTCAGCTATGGCAATGCAAAGTTCAATACAAACAGTATAAACAATTTCTCCAAACTACTCTGTTCTAACTTCCTACCTGGCTTCCTATAATCGGGCCGCTCTGCTATAGTGTCCTAACTGAAGAAGCCTGCTCTACACCCTAACACAGTTGAACACAGGTGTCTCACTCACAGTTCTGTAGCACTTAAAAGAAGGTCTAGTAGCTGCTGCTTGGTCCTGATGTAGTGAGCCAAGTTTATTGTGCTGAGCTCTTCCTTCAGGTTAAGTGATCCATCTTCTTCTGGATTCTGTCAAGTCTTGTTCCCACTTTCAATGTTGAGAGATCATTGGTGCCACAGTGTTGTTTTCTTTCTCAGGTTACAGCTGCTCGGGAAGAACTACCATGGCTGTGCAATGAAACTCTTTCTGACAAGTCCTGGTAATCGACCCTGCGGTAACCAGGCAAAATTTTTTCCCTTGAGCCGATAATTCATTTGTAATGCCAGTGATGCACTTCTCTGCCATAAGGCGTGCACCATGTGGTGTGCGGATGTTACCACCTTGCTATGGCAGGAACAAAAGTAAAAGAAAATGTAGTTTGTGTCGCCTGGGTGCACTGTATTAACTTCTGTTTCCTAGTAGTGTGATGATATGTAATGCACCCAATTGTCCAGAAAAACAAATAAGTCAGTAGGCTATTGATAAGCTTTATTTCTTGCATGCAAACACAGGTAAATCCAGATAAATGATGTATCAGCAGAGATTTAATTCCAATGCAGCAAGCACAGTTATTTTCCGGTATAGTAATGCAGATACATAAATGGTGCAGCGAGTCCTGAGTGCTATCTTCTGCTTAAATTCACAGTGTCTCACAACTGCCTGCAGCTGAGGATGTGGTCTCTCATGTAAAGGAGCTCTAATGCCTCTTTCACACATCCGGTGTGCGCCTGACGGCGCCCCCGGCATTTAGCCGCAGCGCCACATCAGAAAACCTGATGCGCCGCTTGCACCGCATGCGTTTTTTTTGCCGGATGGTTTCTGATGCCCGGAGACATCAGGGGAATCCGGCAAAAAAAAAAACGTTACATGCTGCGTTTTGTCCGGCCGCCAGAATGTACATTTCCTACGCATCCGGACAAAATCGCATACGACGCATTGACATGCGGCGCCATCCAGCGCTAATGCAAGTCAATGCAAAATAAAACGCAAGCGGCGCATCAGGTTTTCTGATGCGGCGCTGTGGCTAAATGCCGGGGGCGCCATCAGGCGCACACCGGATGTGTGAAAGAGGCCTAAGTTTCCCTACTTGCTCCTTCAGCTTTCAGGCAAAGACCACCACTTGTGCACATAAACATGTCTTCTCCTCTCTGTGGGTGCTAAGCCCAGGACCTGGTCTAACTATGTGACCTTATTGCCATATATGGAAAGCAGGGTTGACTTGTTAACTCTTTACTAATCTCCTGACAGCTGAACATAACAAGTGCATCACTTTATACATGTTTAAACCACTTCTATGTACTGGATTCCAAGGTACATTATCTGCAAAGGAAATGTGAACTTTGTGCAAACATAATGAGGTAGCTACTAGCGCTGCTACTTCTTAAAGGTACATACACAACAACTTTGGGGCATTACACATTTACCAGTCTCTGGCTGTTAGGACACACTTATTGTCCTGCCTCTCTCTCACATGCATGAGGTTCCCTCTTCACTTCCTGAACCAACACACTTCCTGCTTTTTGTTCAAAACCAAAACAGAGAAAACTACAGGGGAGAAGGACTAGTCTAAATACACACAAATCAGAGGTGAGCATTGTCTCTTAAAGTCACAGTGTAATTCAGTTCTTTGCAGGAGCTGACCCCCTACACTCTACCAATGGCAATCTCCATAATTGAAAGATTTGAATATTATTTTGGTCTGATAATCAACTGGTCTGAATATGTTTTAACCCCTATTAGATTATAGAGAACATGGCCTGCAGGTGGTTTTAGAATTCCAATATTTATGAGTAAAGATAACGGGCACTGTCACAGATTAAGAGACTTCCGATTTGGATCCCTTAGATATGGGTCACAATATGCCAACCTGCTCCATATTTTGTGAACCTGTCTACAACTAAAAAGGTTTTGGGAGGTAGTAGTAGACATGATCAATAATGCATATTCTGTAAATGTTTCCCTCATGCCACTTGACTGTATACTAGGTTATGTGCAGGACTTTGAAGCTGATAATAAAGACTACAGTGGCAAGAATACTTTATTTGGCAAGGAAGTTGTTTGTGCAATATTGGATAGATGAGAGGGGTCGGAATGTAAAATAATTTATTGAGAAGATATACTGGTTAGTAACTCTACAGAGGGGAGTGTATGCTAAATGAGCTGCCATTGCAAAATTAGAGACATTTTGGGCATCATGGATTGATACAAGCTGGAAACAATGCCAACTCACCTACAGGTCAGGTGCACAGACACGATAGCAACATTGCGCACAGCAGGAAAGGGAAGTGAAATCGGGCACATTCGTGTGAATAAACTGACTGTTAAACTTTATTCTCCATAGATAAAATCCAAGATAGACTAGAACAAGGAATTATTCTTATGTATTTTAAACACTACAGTAAAAGTGTTCTCAGTCGTAGCAAACGATACATCCAGAATGGCTTCCAGAGAATTAATCAGGTTCCATCTGGGTTTGTTGTAGCTGATGGTCAAGAATAGGTGGTATGCTAATTTTTTCATACGTGGGTTTAGATGTGGTTTAGGGGGTTGTATTGCCTGTGTTTTTATATAATGTTTACTCTTTTAAATAAAAAAAGCCCAGTGAAACACAGGGCAATAGTAGGTAAACAGTGAAAAATTTTAATGACAGTGAATTGCAAAATTGTTAGCCAAAAATACATAAATTTAAGTAAAAAAAAAACTTCTGAAGGTGTCCATATTAGTGATGAGTTAGTGTGCACGTTGATGTCACTACCCAGCCCCTGTGAATAGCAGTCACTTTACTGCTATTCACAGACACCGGAGACAGATTTGAGGAACGTGGACTACATCGGTTCTGCGTGGAAACATTTTATGTACTAAATTGGTGAATGAGAGAGTGTTTATTATCTTTATTTCTGACTTTTTACTGTATGTCTTTCAGGTATGATTTTCTGGACTACTTCGAATTAGGTGAATTACTGCGGACCTGCATGGGATTTTTTAAATAAATTGATCAACAAGGGATGGTGTGCGGAAGTGTTTATTAAAATAAGGTGTTTTTTATTCTGTGTGTGTTTTTATTTTTTTTACCAGGTTAGTAATGGAGGTGTCTGATAGACACCTCTCCATTACTATCCCCAGGGGTTGATGGCAGCTGTGATTTTTGACAAATCACAGCTGTAATCAACCTCAACTAACATTACCCCAATTGACACCGCACCAGGGCAATCAGGAAGAGTCGGGCAAAGCGTTAGAATTGGCACCAATTCTGGTGTGGCTGTGGGCTTGCATTTTTAGGCTGAGAAGGGCCCAATAACTAGGGACCTCCCCAGCCTGATAATATCAGCTCACAGCTGTCTGCTTTACCTTGGCTGGTTATCAAAAATAGAGGGGACCCCACATAATTTTATTTATTTATTAAAACCAGTCTAAAAACGCCTGCATAAACACACAACGTGTGCTTTTTTTTTAACGGATTTATCGCATCTAATGCAAGTCTATGGGGAAATTCCGCATAGAAGACTGAGCGTTCCTGCAAGAGGACTTAACATGCTGCTGCTCGGAAACCTGCACCATATGTGAGTTTGCACAGCATGAAAAAAAGCATAGTGGTCATGAGATTTAAGTGAATCCCATCCACTGTTCTTGTAGTGTACAACACAGCATTTTAGATGCAGCACAAATACATGGTTTCCTCAACGCTAGTAATCCTGATTGTGGGCACCCAACCTTTTAGTCCTTCTATAGGTATACTGCTGCTGCAACTTAAAAACAAAAGTCCTGTTCAGGGCTACATATTTTCTTTTCCGTATTTATACCGGAAAATTGCAGGCATATATTATATACTTCATTTAAAATGTGCAAAAAGTGCAAAAAGTGATGGGGAAGTGGATGTGCTGCTGATGGTGCACGCAAAGGCAGAGTCCATGGGTCAGGTGAAACTATGCCTGCTGCGGGAGCATAACTAACATGCTGATACACGAAACCTAGCTTTCTGTTCAACTTTGCAGGGGAATGTGGGAAACCATTCTTGAAGCCAGGACAGTGCAAACAGGTGGTTGGTTGGATGGTAGATAATGCTTTCAGTAGGTTTCCCAGCACCACCCTGTATTCCACACTGTCCAGTCTTAGTAGCCAAGATTCTGGACCACATTATCTTCACCCTGATCCTCCTTACTTCCTCTATGGCGAGTCCCAGGAGACAAGTGATACCACACTCAGAGACTCAGAGGAGCTCTTTGCTCTTCCAATTATTGATTCTGGCCTCTCGAACTGCACATTTCAAGAGGGACACGAGGAGATTGTGTGTAGAGATGCCCAGATATCTGAACAGCCTTGTTCAGAAGAAGCTGGCAGTGGGGAATGGCAATTAGTGTCTCAAGAGGTAGAGGATGGTGAGACACAGTATATGAGGCCTCATTTATGTCTAATACTCTGTATATCGGAGTCCCTCTTCCTTCTAATTTTTGGCAGTCCTTGCATTGTCTGCATAGGGTATATGAGTTTTAGAGTCCCTCCTTAATGAACTAAATAGGATATGTCTGACCATGTCACACACACTACATGCCCAGATAAGATAGTAAAATGTTAAAATTACATTTACTGGTGACTACAGACGGGTGTAGTTTTATTCCCCTTCTGCTATGTCATTTACTGTAGTCATAAGCGGCAGAGAAATACAGTGAGGGATGGCCTGGCTATTAATTGGTGGAGAAGGTGTTTGTTTTTTTCTCTTTTTAACTTTGCTTTATATACAAGTTATTATACAAGAAAGATTGTTTCCTAACATTTTTTCCTGTAAAATCCATCTTATCTTCGGTATTGTATGTTTTATTGTCAGTCTATCAAAGTGGAGAAATGTTCTGACAACATTGTTCCCAGCAGCGACTAACTTGGATATGGACTAGTGATGATCAAGCACTAAAATGCTTGAGTGCTTGGTACTCGATTTGAGCTGATCAGATGCTCAGACGGGTTCAACTAGAGTACCGAGTATAACGGAAGTCAATGGGAAACTTTAATATTATCCCAGAATACCCTAACAGGAGTGTTGGGGAGGCAGGAAAATCACAAAGGTGCATCCAGACATCTTACAATGCTGTTCCCATTCCATTTGAGCACTGTTTCCATCCATTTCAAGGTATTCTGGAAAAATGCTTGAGCTTCCCATTGACTTACATTATACTCAGTACTCGAGTACATCCCATCCGAGTTCCCATCCGAGTGGCTTACCAACTCAAATTGAGTACGGAGCACTCAAGCATTTTAATGTTCAATCATCACTAGTTCATATCCAAAATGGTTGTTTGTTGGATAAAATTGTGCAGTGAATAATCGTTAAACTTAATTTTAAGGCTTTGCTCACTCTCAGAGCCGCCTAGAAATAAGCTTGTTGTAAGGATTCTTGTTATGATTTGGTAGCTGAGGAGAGCAGGCAAAAACGGCAATACACCAGAGAGGTTGGAATCTACTGGATTGCAGTACCATGACTAACTACCACAACTAAAGGCAGCCGTGGAGCGTACCTACGTTGGTCCACGACGCCTCGTCACAGCCTGAGAGGCTAACTACACCTAAAGATAGAAAGAGGAAAGCTATCTGCCCCGGAGCAGATCCCCAAAGAACATAGGAAGCCCCCAAACATGTAATGGCGGTTAGACAAGAGGAAATACAGACACAGACAGAAAATAGTATGAGTAAACGTTGGGGCCCAATCTTCCTAGAAAGAATAGGACAGGAAGGACACTTACTGCAATCCAAAAAACCCTAAAAAAATACCAACTCTACTAATTGCAAAAACACCTGAGATCACACGACCTCTACCACCTAAATTAGTTCTCTGGTGTAACAAAACTAAGCCGCAGCCACTGAAAAAACTGGAAAAGGCAAATGAACAAATAACAGTGGCTCAGATAAACTGAGAGGAGCACAAGCCCCCGGAGGGGACCTGGCTGACCTCCACAGAAGTGCAGGAAAAAATGCAAAAAGTAAGCACAAAAATAAAAGCAGAAAATATCTTATCTGTTAGCAGAAGATGCAGGCAAGACTCAGCAAGCTTCCAAGTGAACCAGGAACCAAAGTTGAGACAAGAACAATTGATCACCAGCAACCCTGATGGGAGGGAACCTCCCTTATATAAGACCAGTCTGTAATTTCTGATTGCCAATCTTCACAATCTTCATTGAATGGTTCAGTACTGTTTGTAACCACCAGAGGGAGCTTCTGCTCAGAATTCATTTCTAAAACATTCACAACAGTACTACCCCTTGAGGAGGGGTCACCGAACCCTCATTTGGGCAACCAGGTCGGTCAAGATGAGCTCTGTGATACGCACGGATCAGTCTCCTAGCATGGATGTCCGAAGCAAACACCCAAGAATTGTCCTCCTGACCATAACCTCTCCACTTAACCAAATGCTGGAGTTTCCGTCTAGAAAAACGAGAATCCAATATTTTCTCAACCACATACTCTAGATTGCCCTCAACCAAAACAGGGTCAGGAGGCGCAGCCATAGGAACCACTGGCTCGACAAACCTCTTCAATAAGGACTTGTGGAACACGTTATGGATCTTAAATGTCCCTGGAAGAAGTAAACGAAAGGAAACAGGATTAAGAATCTCCATGATCTTATCAGGTCCAATGAACCTAGGCTTAAACTTAGGAGATGCAACTCTCATAGGGATATTTCTTGAGGACAACCAGACCAAGTCCCCCACTTCAAACCGAGGACCATCAGTCCTATGCCGGTTGGCAAACCGCTGGGCCCTCTCCTGAGAGAGGGACAACCTCTCCACTACCTGGTCCCAAATCTGCTGCATACGCTCCACAACAGAGTCAACACCTGGACAGACAGATGCCTCCGTCTGTCCCGAAGAAAATCGAGGGTGAAACCCAAAATTGCAGAAAAATGGAGACATCAAAGTGGCAGAGCTAGCCCTATTATTAAGAGCAAACTCAGCCAAAAGCAAAAAGAGACCCAGTCATCTTGATCAGCAGACACAAAGCATCTCAGATAAGTCTCCAATGTCTGGTTTGTTCTCTAAGTTTGACCATTGGTCTGAGGATGAAAAGCCGAGGAGAAAGACAATTGAACACCAAGTCTAGAACAAAAAATCCTCCAAAATCTGGAAACAAACTGAACTCCTCTGTCAGACACAAAGTTCTCAGGAATGCCGTGTAATCGAACCACGTGCTGAAGGAACAAAGGCACCAATTCGGAGGAGGAAGGCAACCTAGGTAATGGCACAAGATGTATCATTTTGGAAAACCTATCACAAATCACCCAGATAACGGTCATTCTCTGAGAAACAGGGAGGTCGGAAATTAAATCCATAGAGATATGGGTCCATGGTCTCTTGGGCACAGGCAATGGCATCAACAAACCACCAGAGCGAGAGCAAGGCTTGGAGCGAGAGCAAGTCCCGCAGGACTGCACAAATTCCCTGACGTCACGAGACAAAGTAGGCCACCAAAATGACCGACTAACCAAGTCTCTGGTACCAAAAATTCCGGGATGACCGGAAAAAGAGGAACAATGAATCTCAGACATCACACTCTTCCTCCACCGGTCCGGGACAAACAATTTCCCAATAGGGCAGCGCTCGGGTTTATCCTCCTGACACCCTTCCAGAGCCAGTCTCAAATTGGGTGAGATGGCGGAAAGAACTACACCCTCTTTCAAAATAACAGCAGGATCAGATAACTCAGGAGAGTCCGCAAGGAAACCCCTCGAAAGGGCATCCGCCTTAACATTCTTAGTGCCAGGAAGAAAGGAAACCACAAAATTAAAACGTGTGAAAAACAAGGCCCACCTGGCCTGTCTAGGATTAAGTCGCTTGGCTGATTCCAGATATAACCAGATTCTTATGGTCCGTGAGGACCACCACCTGATGTTTGGCTCCCTCCAGCCAATGTCTCCACTCTTCAAAAGCCCACTTCATGGCCAACAACTCCCGATTACCCACGTCATAATTACGTTCAGTTGGAGAAAATTTTCGAGAGAAAAAGGCACAAGGGTTACTTTTAGAGGTCTCTGGATCTCTTTGGGACAAAATGGCACCTGCCCAATTTCAGAGGCATCAACCTCCACCTGAAATGGCAGAGAAACATCAGGCTGCCGTAGACAGGAGCAGAAGTGAATCTCTGCTTAAGTTCCTGAAACGCAGAGACTGCCTCAGGAGGCCAATTCACCACATCAGAACCCTTTTTGGTCAAATCAGTCAATGGTTTAACAATAACAGAGAAATTACCAATAAATTTACGATAAAAATTGGCAAAACCCTAGAATCTCTGAAGAGCCTTTAATGAAGTAGGTTGGACCCAATCACAGATGGCCTGAACCTTGACCAGGTCCATTTCAATAACAGATGGGGACAAAATGAATCCAGAAATGAGATCCTCTGTACGCCAAAAAGACACTTTGATCCCTTCACATACAGAGCATTCTCTCTCAAAATCTGGAACACAGTCGAACATGTTTCACATGAGAGTCCCAGTCATTGGAAAAAATCAAGATATCATCCAAATAAACAATCAGAAATGTATCCACAAAATCACTGAAAATGTCATTCATGAAGGACTGGAAGACGGAAGGAGCATTAGTGAGCCCAAAGGGCATCACTAGGTACTCAAAATGCCCCTCTGGGGTATTAAATGCCGTCTTCCATTCATCCCGTGCTTAATGCGAATAAGGTTATACGCCCCCCTGAGGTCAAGCTTGGTAAATCAAGTAGCACTTTTCACCCTGGAAAACAGGTCAGAAATCAAGGGTAACGGATAATGATATTTCACAGTGATATTGTTCAAGAGACGATAATCAATACACGGCCTTAATGAACCATCCTTTTTGGCCACAAAGAAAAAACCAGCACCCAAGGGTGAAGAGGATGGTCTGATATGACCCTTCTCCAATGACTCCTTGATATAAGACCGCATAGCGTCATGTTCAGGTACAGACAAGTTAAAAAGGCGACCTTTAGGGAATTTACTACCAGGCACTAATTCAATAGCGCAGTCTTAGCTCCTATGGGGGCAGGATGCAGATTTACTTTCGCTAAACACATCAGAAAAATCAGTCAAAAGTCAGGAACATCCTGAGCCTGGGGAGAGGCAGAAAAAAACAGGAGTGTTGTCATTAACACATTGGCAGCCCAACTGGTTACAGACACAGATTTCCAATCCAAAACAGGATTATGAGACTGTAACCAAGGGAAACCTAGTACAATAATGACATGCAGATTATACAGCACCAAAAATTTGCAACTCTCCTGATGATCAGGTTCAACCCTCATTATCACCTGAGTAGAGAACTGGGGTTTATTCTCAGCCAAAGGGGTAGAATCATTCCCCAGTAGGGGAATAGACTTCCGTAGGGGTATCAAGGGAAACCCACAACATTTAAGCAAAATCAAAATCCATCAGGTTAATAGCTGCTCCCGAATCAACAAAAGCCTGAGCAGAAAATGTGGACAGGGAGCAAATCAGGGTAACAGTCAACAGAAATTTAGTCTGAACACTACCCAAGACAACTGAGCGTGCAAAACGTCTTGCCCGCTTAGGGCAGACTGAAAAGCATGAGAGGCGTCACCACAGTAGAAACATAACCCATTGCATTTTCGAAACTCATGACGCTGTGCCCAGAAGCCACTCTATCACACTGCATGGGTTCAGAAGCTGGTTCACAAGGCAACACTATTCCATGCATACCTCTACGCTCACGCAAACGTCTGTCAATTTGAATCGCTATTGACATAGAATCATTGAGACCAGAGGGAGCAGGGAATCCCACCATAACATCTTTTACATTCTCTGACAGACCCTTCCGAAAAAGGGCTGCCAAGCATCATCATTCCATTTGGTCAGGACTGCCCACTTTCGGAATTTCTGACAGTATAATCAGCGTCCTCAAGCCCCTGATTTAATGCCAACAAGGTTTTTCAGCTTGATCAGTGACATTAGGTTCATCGTACAATAACCCCAGAACCAGAAAAAATGCATCAACATTACTCAAAACAGGGTCCCCAGGTGTCAGGGAAAAAGCCCAATCCTGAGGATCGCCGCGCAGGAGAGAGATGACAATTTGAACCTGCTGTGCTGCGGTCCCTGAGGACTTAGGTTTTAAGGCAAAAAACAACTTACGGTTATTTTTGAAATTCAGAAATTTAGCTCGGTCCCCAAAAACAAATCTGGCATGGGGATAATAGGTTCCACAACCGGCAACCCTGCAAGATAGGTAGCAATACTCCGAACTTCAGTGGCAAGTTGATCCACACGGCCAGACAACTGTGCAAACTCCATTGAGAGAAATAAAAAAAATCCTCAGCACCCAGAGAAAAGGAGGGAAAAAAAATGCAACAAACAGAGAAAAAAAAAAAAAATCTCTGACAACTCTGACAACTTTTTTTTTTTTACACTATTTTTCCTTCTGTGAGTACCATATAATTTTCAGTTTTGGGCCGGTGATACTGTTATGATTTGGTAGCTGAGGAGAGGCAGGCAAAAACGGCAATACACCAGAGAGGTTGGAATCTACTGGATTGCAGTACCCTTACTAACCACCACAACTAAATGCAGCCGTGGAGCGTTACCTACGTTGGTCCTAGATGCCTCGTCACAGCCTGAGAGGCTAACTACACCTAAAGATAGAAAGAGGAAAGCTATCTGCCCGGAGCAGATCCCCAAAGAACATAGGAAGCATCCAAACATGTAATGGCGGTTAGACAAGAAGAAATACAGACACAGACAGAAAATAGTATGAGCAAACATTGGGGCCCAATCTTCCTAGAAAGAAAAGGATAGGAAGGACACTTACTGCAATCCAAAAAACCCTAAAAAATACCAACTCTACTAATTGCAAAAACACCTGAGATCACACGACCTCTACCACCTAAATTAGTTCATCTGGTGTAACAAAACTAAGCCGCAGCCACTGAAAAAATGGAAAAGGCAAATGAACAAATAACAGTGGCTCAGATAAACTGAAAGGAGCACAAGCCCCCGGAGGGGACCTGGCTGACCTCCACAGAAGTGCAGGAAAAAATGCAAAAAGCAAGCACAAAAATAAAAGCAGAAAATATCTTATCTGTTAGCAGAAGATGCAGGCAAGACTCAGCAAGCTTCCAAGTGAACCAGGAACCAAAGTTGAGACAAGAACAATTGATCCCCGGCAACCCTGATGGGAGGGAACCTCCCTTATCTAAGACCAATCTGTAACTCCTGATTGCCAATCTTCACAATCTTCATTGAATGGTTCAGTACTGTTTGTAACCACCAGAGGGAGCTTCTGCTCAGAATTCATTTCTAACACATTCACAACAGATTCTGGATGTTCCGTGGAGCCTGTTTTTCCCTTTTCCAAGAAGGAGTCTGGTACTTCGCCCTGTCCTGGAACTTCCTGTCTGTTCTGCTATTTAAGTGCGGGTCAGGAGATTACTCCTTGCCTCAGTTATTTTGTTGCTGTCTGCTTCTGAGCTACCTCCTGGCTTGCCACTGGAGTTCCTGCTGTTGCTCGTTACTTGGTGCTCTGCTCACCACTTCCAGTTGCCTTCAGTCTTCTAAGCTGCTTCCCAATCCTGGCTGGGGTTACCTACTTTCCTGATTCTGAGACTGTTCTGCTGTGAGCTTGTTTGCGGGACTTGAGCAGGACTTCTCAGCTCAAAGGTACATTTAAGGACCTTCTCCTGTTAAGCTCCACCCACGTATTGCTGGACTTCCACGTATAAGTGCCGGTCGTACTCTTGCCGCATACTACTGCTGAACTTCCACATTTAAGTGCGGGTTGCATGCTTGCTGCATATTACTGCTGGACTTGTTGGTATTAGCGGTCGCGCCCCACTACTAAGTTTGCTCGACAATTCTGTTTTGTGCTGTCACTTCGTTACAATTGCAGGCAAATCTCTGTTTGTGTTATGATTTTGTAGCTGAGGAGAGCAGGCAAAAAAGGAAATACACCAGAGAGGTTGGAATCTATGAGATTGCAGTACTTGACTAACCACCACAACTAAAGGCAGCCGTGGAGCGTACCTACGTTGGTCCTAGACGCCTCGTCACAGCCTGAGAAGCTAACTACACCTAAAGACAGAAAGAGGAAACTATCTGCCCCGGAGCAGATCCCAAAGAACATAGAAAGCCCCCAAACATGTAATGGCAGTTAGACAAGGGAAATACAGACACAGACAGAAAATAGTATGAGCAAACGTTGGAGCCCAAATTCTAAATAGAAAAGGATAGGAAGGACACTTACTGCAATCCCAAAAACCCTGAAAAAGTACCAACTCTACTAATTACAAAAACACCTGAGATCACACGACCTCTACCACCTAAATTAGTTCTCTGGTGTAACAAACTAAACAGCAGCCACTGAAAAAACTGGAAAAGGCAAATGAACAAACAACAGTGGCTGAACTAAACTGAGAGGAGCACAAGCACCCGGAGGGGACCCGGCAGACCCCCACAGAAGTGCAGGACAAAATGCAAAAAGCAAGCACAAAAACTAAAAGAAGAAAATGTCTTATCTGTTTAGCAGAAGATGCAGGCACGAACAGCAAGCTACAAAGTGAACAGGAATCACAGATGTAGACCAGAACAATTGATCACCGGCAACCCTGATGGGAGGAACCTCCCTTATATAAGACCAGTCAGTAACACTGATTGCCAATCTTCACAATCTTCATTGGATAGTTCAGTACTGTTTGTAACCACCAGAGGGAGCTTCTGCTCAGAATTCATTTCTAGCACATTCACAACAGTACCCCCCTTTTGGAGGGGTCACCGAACCCTCATTTGAGCAACCAGGTCAGTCAGGATGAGCTCTGTGATACGCACGGATGAGTCTCCTAGCATGGATGTCCGAAGCAAACACCCAAGAATTGTCCTCCTGACCATAACCTCTCCACATAACCAAATACTGGAGTTTCCGTCTAGAAAACGAGAATCCAATATTTTCTCAACCACATATTCCAGATTGCCCTCAACCAAAACAGGGTCAGGAGGCGCAGCCATAGGAACCACTGGCTCGACAAACCTCTTCAATAAGGACTTGTGGAACACGTTATGGATCTTAAATGTCCCTGGAAGAAGTAAACGAAAGGAAACAGGATTAAGAATCTCCATGATCTTATAAGGTCCAATGAACCTAGGCTTAAACTTAGGAGATGCAACTTCATAGGGATATTTCTTGAGGACAACCAGACCAAGTCCCCCACTTCAAACCGAGGACCATCAGTCCTATGCCGGTTGGCAAACCGCTGGGCCCTCTCCTGAGAGAGGGACAACCTCTCCACTACCTGGTCCCAAATCTGCTGCATACGCTCCACAACAGAGTCAACACCTGGACAGACAGAAGCCTCCGTCTGTCCTGAAGAAAATCGAGGGTGAAACCAAAATTGCAGAAAAATGGAGACATCAAAGTGGCAGAGCTAGCCCTATTATTAAGAGCAAACTCAGCCAAAGGCAAAAAAGAGACCCAGTCATCCTGATCAGCAGACACAAAGCATCTCAGATAAGTCTCCAATGTCTGGTTTGTTCTCTCAGTTTGTCCATTGGTCTGAGGATGAAAAGCCGAGGGGGAAAGACAATTGAAACACCAAGTTTAGAACAAAAAGTCCTCCAAAATCTGGAAACAAACTGGACTCCTCTGTCAGACACAATGTTCTCAGGAATGCCGTGTAATCGAACCACGTGCTGAAGGAACAAGGCACCAATTCAGAGGAGGAAGGCAACTTAGGTAATGGCACAAGATGTATCATTTTGGAAAACTTATCACAAATCACCCAGATAACGGTCATTCTCTGAGAAACAGGGAGGTCGGAAATGAAATCCATAGAGATTGGGTCCATGGTCTCTTGGGCACAGGCAATGGCATCAACAAACCACTAGAGTGAGAGCAAGGCTTTGAGCGAGAGCAAGTCCCGCAGGACTGCACAAATTCCCTGACGTCACGAGACAAAGTAGGCCACCAAAAGGACCGACTAACCAAGTCTCTGGTACCAAAAATTCCGGGATGACCGGCCAACACGGAACAATGAATCTCAGACATCACACTCTTTTTCCCGGTCTGGGACAAACAATTTCCAATAGGGCAGCGCTCGGGTTTATCCTCCTGACACCTTCCAGAGCCAGTCTCAAATTGGGCGAGATGGCGGAAAGAACTACACCCTCTTTCAAAATAACAGCAGGATCGATAACTCAGGAGAGTCGCAAGGAAACTCCTCGAGAGGGCATCCGCCTTAACATTTTAGTGCCAGGAAGAAAGGAAAACATGAAATTAAAACGTGTGAAAAAACAAGGCCCACTGGCCTGTCTAGGATTAAGTCGCTTGGCTGATTCCAGATAAACCAGATTCTTATGGTCGTGAGGACCCCACCTGATGTTTGGCTCCTCCAGCCAATGTCTCCACTCTTCAAAAGCCCACTTCATGGCCAATAACTCCCGATTACCCACGTCATTAATTACGTTCAGTTGGAGAAAATTTTCGAGAGAAAAAGGCACAAGGGTTACTTTTAGAGGTCTCTGGATCTCTTTGGGACAAAACAGCACCTGCCCAATTTCAGAGGCATCAATCTCCACCTGAAATGGCAGAGAAACAACAGACTGCCGTAGAACAGGAGCAGAAGTGAATCTCTGCTTAAGTTCCTGAAACGCAGAGACTGCCTCAGGAGGCCATTCACCACATCAGAACCATTTTGGTCAAATCAGTCAATGGTTTAACAATAACAGAGAAATTACCAATAAATTTACGATAAAATTGGCAAAACCCAAGAATCTTTGAAGAGCCTTTAATGAAGTAGGTTGGCCCCAATCACAGATGGCCTGAACCTTGACCGGGTCCATTTCAATAACAGATGGGGACAAAATGAATCCCAGAAATGAGATCCTCTGTACGCCAAAAAGACACTTTGATCCCTTCACATACAGAGCTTCTCTCTCAAAATCTGGAACACAGTCCGAACATGTTTCACATGAGAGTCCCAGTCATTGGAAAAAATCAAGATATCATCCAAATAAACAATCAGAAATGTATCCACAAAATCCTGAAAATGTCATTCATGAAGGACTGGAAGACAGAAGGAGCATTAGTGAGCCAAAGAGCATCACTAGGTACTCAAATGCCCTCTGGGGTATTAAATGTCGTCTTCCATTCATCCCGTGCTTATGCGAATAAGGTTATATGCCCCTGAGGTCAAGCTTGGTAAACCAAGTAGCACTTTTCACCCTGGAAAACAGGTCAGAAATCAAGGGTAAAGGATATTGATATTTCACAGTGATATTGTTCAAGAGACGATAATCAATACCGGCCTTAATGAACCATCCTTTTTGGCAACAAAGAAAAAACCGGCACCCAAGGGTGAAGAGGATGGTTGATATGACCCTTCTCCAATGACTCCTTGATATAAGACTGCATGCGTCATGTTCAGGTACAGACAAGTTAAAAAGGCGACCTTTAGGGAATTTACTACAGGCACTAATTCAATAGCGCAGTCATAGCTCCTATGGGAGGGCAAGGATGCAGATTTACTTTCGCTAAAACATCAGAAAAAATCAGTCAAAAAGTCAGGAACATCTGAGCCTGGGGGGAGGCAGAAAAAACAAGGAGTGTTGGTATTAACATTGGCAGCCCCAACTGGTTACAGACACAGATTTCCAATCCAAAACAGGATTATGAGACTGTAACCAAGGGAAACCCAGTACGATAATGTCATGCAGATTATACAGCACCAAAAATTTGCAACTCTCTGATGATCAGGCTCAACCCTCATTATCCCTGAGTAGAGAATGAGGTTTATTCTCAGCCAAAGGGGTAGAATCGATCCCAGTAGGGGAATAGACTTCCGTAGGGGTATCAAGGGAAACCCACAACGTTTAGCAAAATCAAAATCCATCAGGTTAATAGCTGCTCCCGAATCAACGAAAGCCTGAGCAGAAATGTGGACAGGGAGCAAATCAGGGTAACAGTCAACAAAATTAGTCTGAACACTACCCAAGAAACTGAGCGTGCAAAACGTCTTCCCGCTTAGGGTAGACTGAAATAGCATGAGAGGCATCACCACAGTAGAAACATAACCCATTGCGTTTTCGAAACTCATGACGCTGTGCCCCAGAAGCCACTCTATCACACTGCATGGGTTCAGAAGCTGGTTCACAAGGCAACACTATTCCATGCATACCTCTACGCTCACGCAAACGTCTGTCATTTGAATCGCTAATGACATAGAATCATTGAGACCAGAGGGGACAGGGAATCCCACCATAACATCCTTTACATTCTCTGACAGACCCTTCCGAAAAAGGGCTGCCAAAGCATCGTCATTCCATTTGGTCAGGACTGCCCACCTTCGGAATTCTGACAGTATAACTCAGCGTCCTCAAGCCCTGATTTAATGCCAACAGGCTTTTTCAGCTTGATCAGTGACATTAGGTCATCGTACAATAACCAGAGCCTGAAAAATGCATATACATTACTCAAAACAGGGTCCCAGGTGTCAGGGAAAAAGCCAATCTGCGATCGCGCGCAGGAGAGAGGTGACAATTTGAACCTGCTGTGCTGCGCCTCGGATTAGTTTCAAGGCAAAAACAACTTACAGTTATTTTTGAAATTCAGAAATTTAGCTCGATCCCTAAAAACAAATCTGGCATGGGAATCTAGGTTCCCAAAGGCAAACCCTGCAAGATAGGTAGCATACTCCGAACTTCAGTGGCAAGCTGATCCACACGGCCAGACAACTGTGCAAACTCCAGTGAGGAAAAAAAATCTCGCATTCAGAGAAACAGAGGGAAAAAAAAAATAAAAATCTCTGACAAACTCTGACAATTTCTTTCTTTAACACTATTTTTCCTTCTGTGAGTACCATACAAATATCAGTTTTTGGGCGGTAATATGTTATGATTTGGTAGCTGAGGAGAGCAGGCAAAAAGGAAATACACCAGAGAGGTTGGAATTTGGGATTGCAGTACCCTGACTAACCACCCAAACTAAAGGCAGGTGGAGCGTACCTACGTTGGTCCTAGACGCCTCGTAAGCTGAGAAGCTAACTACACTAAAGACGAAAGAGGAAAATATCTGCCCTGAGCGATCCCAAAGAAATAGGAAGCCCCCAAACAGTAATGGCGGTTAGACAAGGG